>WSZQ02087263.1:0-14939 GCA_019419845.2 Weissflogia rhopalogaster
ATTTAAGGTTAGGAGAATTACGATAGAGCTTGCTTTACATTATGATAGTTATGGCCTTTTAAACTCAACATTTTGATTCTTTGATTTTCGTTATTTTATTTATAGTTTAAAATGTTTAATTAAGAAAAACTTACAAGATAATTCTCATAATTTATATTTTTCTCTATGGAATGATAGATAATTGTATTGACTTTAAGGTGAGGTGGAGTATAAGCGGATCATTTATATATTATGGGAATTCTATTCTTTTAAAGTTAACGTTTCCATTTATTCATTTTAGTTATTTTACTTATGGTTTCACATATTTAATTAAAAATAACTTAAAACATAATTATGATAATCCATATGTTTGAAGAACAAAAAAATAGTGAATTTTATAAAGTATAAGGCTAGGTGCGGTACGATTAGGCTAACACTATATTATTTGAGTTAGAGCCTTTTAAAAACACATTTTCTACATCTGTCTCATTTCTATTCTGTGATTTTTTAAATTTATAAATTCAAAGGTAAATTAAGTATTACATAGATGATAATTAAGATAATTCATATTTTCAAGCATAGACGGATAGATAAGTTTGTAGAGTTTAAGGTGAGCTAGGGTATGATAAGACAATTTTTATATTATAAGATTTATAGCTTTTTGAAGATAACATTTGTGGTTTTCCTTTATCGTTATTTTATTTTAAATATTCAAGCTATAATTAATGATAACTTGATAACAGTAAAAGTTAATCAAAATAATTCATATGTGTATTCATCACAGAGAAATAATTTTACATAAATTAAAGTGAAGCTAGATTTGATCAAGCCAGTTTTTCCAAAATCCAACTTTTAACCTATTTATTTTTATTCTCCCCTTAAAATATGTTATTATTATTAGTACAACTGCAAAATTAAATAGATATTAAAAATGAAATCAATTTTTCTTGAAATTTTCAAGAATAATGATGCTACTAACATAAAAAATAATCTAAAAAAACATGAAGAAATAAACATGTTAAAACTGAGAAACTATAGCCTTGTTAAAAAAATAAATATAACTTGGAGAGAAATAAAGGTATATTAAATTTAGTTAGTACTAATAGATAGTCTATTAAATTATGAACACAACGATATACGACACATAGTATCAAAGAATGTGGCGCTATCAAATAAAAGCACTCAAAGTAAAAGTTTAATTAACTTAGCCAGTGTGGATTGTGACAGAGCGCGCAGTATATGCGAAGTTTGCCACGTGCAGAGAGTGTTGGAGGCGCTCTTCACTCTCGCACATCGCTTGGAAACTTCAAGCTTCAAGCCTCGCCTCGCCTAATGCATTTTTCGAATACCTTGTATACGATATCAGCGCCCGAAGTCCGAGAGCAGCGATAAGCTCTTAGCTCTGAGTGATTTTTTCCACCTACAACGCGCGCGCGATAGTGGCAGTGGAGGCGGCGGCGGTGTGGTCGCGCATGCACTATTTATGTGGCAGACGCGGGTGACCGGCCCTCGCACATTCCGTATGTGGGAAATAAAGTAAAGTGAAGTGCAGATCAATGCCGTCCGTCCAAAACCGTGCGCATCACTGCCGCAAGCGCCTCAAACCATCTCGTCCCCATCTGCCACCGACCCCTTGGAGAAGGTTCGCCCGCCGCCCGGCCAAACCCACCACCAGCCCAGCAGTGCTCTGTGTTGATGTAGTGTTATTAAACTAAGTGCCTTTTGCGAGCGAGTCATCTAGCCCGCGCGCCGAAGACCGACGACTTTCGACTCCAAGACACTCTGGCGGGAGAGTGCATCCAAAACCCGCCCGACCATTGCGCCGGGAATGTGGCCCAGGGATGAGTGACCATCCCTGGGTCACTTTCCTTAAGTGCAATATGCACTGGCCTCGGATTTTCCACTTTCGACTACATCAAGTCACTTCGTCCGGCGGCACCTGGAAGTTACTAGTTCAGGCAGCTTGATGCAGCTAGTTAGAGCGTAGAACTATCCCCAGGTCTGTAACTCCCTCTCCTCGCCTAAGACTGGCAACTCACTCCCCGTCGTTCACTTATAAAGTGGATGCACTTTTGTGGGGCATTAAATATTAAAATTCGGTCGCCCTGTATACGCATTACATCCTAGCCTGGACGAGGTGATACGTCTTGTGTCTTCTAGTCTGGTTGGCGAGTGGGTGGCTTTTCCGAGCGTGGCTCGCGAGGAGGTTGGGTGTGTTGCACTCGGCTGGCCAGCGCCTGGCCGAGTGGAGAACTTGGTCTGGACTTGGACTATCTAATCTATTTCGGGTATTGGATTGGCGCAAGTCGCAACTGGAAATGGAATGGAAAGTCAGGCTGAAAATGCGAAATGCATTCGATTTGCCTCAACCCACATGTCGGAGGCCTTCGGCTGGGTCTCAGATGGGGTGGTTGAGGTTTTAGTTAGAGGGAGGGAGGTGGCAGGGGATGAGTAGAGAAATGCAAGAAAATAAAGTAATATTTGATTTGATATAAATTTATGATCAAGTTACGAAATAAAAGTTTGTCTTTACAACTTGTACCGATTCTAAATCTAGATCAGTCTAATAGGTAACTCAATTAGGTTTAAATTGTGTTAACCTAATTCTGCAAATATAGGGAATCACTTAACCTTTTTTACTTCCAGAGCATGAAACAGTCAAAATGGATTGCAAGTCCCTAATACGAATTCGATTTTAAAAGTCACTCCGGTTATAGATATTCTAAAAATGTTTATTTTGTTGTTCCCTCCAACTGAATTTCTACTCTTGGAAATTTTGATGATCAACTACCGGAATCCGACCTCGTCTTTGAAACCGAATCCTTAAACTGTTGATGAAACAGCAACAACTTTTCGGCGACTTCGTGATTCCTTCTCTCCTCGACTTCTGGACGTCTCTATTTTTAAACTAATTACTCACGAGTTCATCAACTTCTCAATTTTTCTATCCCTCGACCTCTCCGCGATTTCTAGCCTCTCTTGTACAACTCGCATTCCCGTCGATCCGACTTCTCGTCTGCTTGTCTTCTCATTCCTTGACGCTTCGACTCCTCGAATTCTCGACTCCTAGATTCCTCGAATTATAATATCTTTCACTCTTCGAATCATCCACTCTTATACTCCTCAACGAATCCAACTATTGCATTCCTCGCCTTCTGATCGATACAATTTTTCTACTCTAATTCTCCCTGAATTCGCGACTCTTGAAAACTTCGACTCCTCGATTCTCTTTGAATCCTCCATTCTGCGACTCTTCCACTCTTCGACGAAACAATCTCTTGTACTTCTCATCTATCTGACTTTTCGACTTTTCCTCTCCTCTACCCTTTTTCTCCTATACTGTTTGACTAATCGATTCCCAGACCTTTCGAATCTTAGAATCCTTCAACCCGCAACCTTTTTCTTCACACAAATTCTTCGACACTTGGACTCTTCTATTCTTTGACTCCTACATACTTCAACTCTTGATTCCTCGACTTCTCAAATGTCCAATTCCTTGATCCTTTGACTCCTTGATTTTCCGACTCCTCAATTTATCGACTATTGGATTCCTCGCCTCAACGATTCCTCGATTATTCATCACATCGAATCCTCAAATCCTCGATTTCCCGACTCTTTGACTCCACGATTCTTCGACTCCTCAAATTCTCCGATCTTAGACTCATAGATACCTTGTTTCTTCGATTCCTAGACTTCTCAAATCCTAGACTTTTGTCTTATGAACTCTTTACTTTTTGTCTCTGACTATGATTTTTCTTTTCCTCAATTCCGCCTACCCAGACTTTTATCATTATTTGTACACAATTTGCCAATATAATGAAAAATTGCTTATATTTCAATATATTTTGTTTGTCTACATGAACAGAAGTTCCTTATTTCCCTTTTTTGTATATCATCACATAGAAGTGGTTAGCGAGGTAGTAAAGGGTGTGTATATCTTCGGGAAATTTGTAATTTAATAAAGTTTACTTAGTTAGATGAGGTTTTCGATGACGCCGAGTTCGGCTTCCGCTCGTAGGCGGCTTTACGCGCTTGTCGACCACCACTGTCAACCACCGCTGCCGTTCGTTCGGGGGTGTTATTAGAAAATGACTACCCATACAGCCCGTCGCCGACGCGTCGTCGCCGCCGCCACCGGTGCAACTGCGGATGAATAGGAGAACGGAAACGGAGCATTTGTCAAGTCGGATCAACGCCTTATCTCTGTACAACGTCGTCGAAGTCGTACGCTTGAGCTGGCGGCGTCCGCCGACGGCAGTCGGAGTAGGGGGGCGGGCACCTCGTGTCCCATGTCCTAAGAGCCGGTCGCTGAAAGGTGTCGTAGATTGTCCCCGGTGTGAGGGGGGAGCCTTGCTTTCGGCTGATCCCACGACAAGCTCGCACGGACACGGGACACGAGACACACGTCGCACCAATGCTTACCACCATCACCGCTTCCCGCCCGTCGGCGGCAGCAACGTCTTAGGCTTTCGAAAAGCCCTTTCGACACCCTGGCGACAGACGCGCGGCTTCGACATTCAATTCGCTCTGTTCATTACCGGCTTACGTCGCTTTGACATTTAATTATTTAAAGTGAGAGCCCCATCGCCGGGGCGCCGTTGGCGATGGCATCGAGGGAGGTGGGCGGCGGCATGGGCGCACCCGCCAACAGGGGTGTGCAGTCCACCACGAAATTGGGAGATAGAAGGGAGAGGTCGCAATATCGAAATAAATCCAGCGCGAATCCAATTTCGTCACTTTTCCTTGTCTTTTTCTTCTTTCCTGGTCTGTCGAAGATAGGCCCAGTTATTACACGGAGGTGTGGAAATAAACGATAAGGAGATAAGAGCCATGCCATGTAGTAGATGTTCGAATGTCATGGATTTATTGATATTGACATTAACTAGTGTCGCCATCTGTACCCAAGTCTCGGAACTACAATACTAATAATTTTATATCATCATTATTTGTAAAATAGAATAGATTATTTAATAGACATATATTTTGTATATATAATGAGCGTTTTATAAAACCTGATTGCGCCTTCCGCCTAACCTTCTCCATCTATCCCTACATTCCCATGGTATTTCTGGAATGTTCCTGTCTTTCATCTCCGCCTCTATTGCATCTTTCCATATTTTTCATGGTCGACCTTTTTTCATTCCCCTCGTGGAATCCAGGTAGGGATGAGTTTGGGTAACCTGGATACCTTCATCCTCTCCACACTTCGATGCCAAGTAAGTTGTTGATCGCCTATGGAGTCGTTGATAGTGAAGTATGATTTCATAGTGGCCCTGAGGTCCTCATTGTGTATTTGCTCAATTCGCGATCTGCGTGATGATCGTCTTAAGACATCCATTTCCATTGTATTTAGCATTGATTTATCGTTTTTTCTGTTATAATACATGTTTCTGCCCCATTATGTTAGAATGTTCTTCATTCGGCGTGTTGTAGATCATCTGCTTCCGTCTCTTTGCTATATTTTCTGATCGCCAAATGGAGTTTAGGGATACCTGATGCCTTCATATTTTATGTTCTATGATAATACTGGTACAAATCATGTAATTTATAAAACATGATACAGATGGCGCCCAAATCAGATCCTTGCGAACTAAATTGTATCCCAATCACGATAAGTATAGCAAATATCGATATTCATCAAACCAAATATATCTGAACTTGTATACAGTTGAACTAACCAATAATACTAGCCAATAATATCAAAAAGATTCGCAGATTACGATACTCGTAATCAAAATAGTGAAAAAATCATAGAAATCGTTAAATAAATCCCAGTTAGTCATAATACAGATGTTGGTGTTGGTGCAGATCCACGAGCACTTTGGGCTAAAAGGGTTGCCGCCGCCGCTGGTGCAGTGCAAACTCGGTGACGCGGGGGGCGGCGGCGGCGGTGGTGGATACACTAAAAGCATTTCGATAATGCGCCTCTCCCGCTGCTTGCTCGCGGTGACGTGTGCCTCATTACCATAAACACATCAACATCATCTTCGATTCCAACACCATTGGTGTCACTGGCATTTTGTAAAATATCGATATCGACGATCCACTTCCCGCTACGATACTCGTAAATCTCAATTCTCGACTATATCATAGTTTTAATAATAAAGTCATTAAAGCGTGCCAATGCTTTTTGGACGTTCATTTTGAATCTGGAGGACCATTTGTCGAATATGAAATATGGTGGAAAACAAAGTGCAAAATTTCTGCGGTCGTTATTATTAACGAGCTGTCGAATGGCGGCGCTGGCACATCGATAATGATATCTAAGGTCTTGGCCCTTAGAAAGTTGGATTTTTACAACGTACTGATCACGTGGTGTCAATTTATTTTTATGTATTGTTTCATTTCCAGTTTTTTAAGGATTTTTAATGTTTAGTATAGAAATTAATGGGTTTTAGGCGTTGCTCGCTCTTACGATAGAAAGTTTGAAACAGCCTGTAGGAACCGGAAGAAAAATGAGGTGGGGGAGGGCTTAGAACTTACTAACGATATCTACACATTAATTTAGAGTTACGTATTTATGAATGAAAGGAAAAAGTTAGAAGGACGTCGAATACCTTTCCATATCAACGAAAGATCAGTTTGATATCACTTTCCTGCATCACGTCCTGCCCTCGATTGGAGGTTGAGTGGACCAAACTTCGTCCCACCAAAAATAGCAACCGTGCAGCCCTTGGTCCCATCTTCCTTCCTCGCAAGTTTTGTTCTTTGTCCTTTCTTCTCCGGGAGTGACAGACCGAAAGCCAGCACGCAATTCGCCCGGCGCTCGCCTGACGTTATTAAATCCGAAATGAAAAATTGGATAGTTTAAAATTGGATGTATCCTCGTATCCACCCCTCGACTGCGCCTCCAATCTTCGATTCTCGATGGCGAAACGTCGAAAATACATTCGCTATAATATACTTTTTTTTTCAATTCCATCGCATTTTTGTCCACCAAAGTCAATTTTAGTCATCTACTATTTAACCACCATATTTGGGGGGCGGCTTTTGTATTAAGCTGTTTTGCGCTGGCTGCAGATCCACAGTATGTTGAAGATGGGAGGGGAGGAAGAAAAATTGCTGAGTGCCGCCCGTATTAGCCGCGTGGAATATGTAGCGAAATGGCCAAAATGACAAATAAAATACCAACCGCGGAGCAGCAATCCGGCATGGAAGATGTCGAAAAAATTGCAATTCCCATTTCGTTTCGATTCCTTATTCGATTCCATCCGAAACCACCCCCCAAACTCCAAACGCGCCCCGCCGTATAGCCAAGCGCTCCTATTTTACCGATATCCGCTCGGGTTTATATTTCTCCTCAACGTCATTATATTTTATCTTGCAGTCCGACTTATTTAATTTTAGATTACGTTGAATTGGCCTTGTAGTTTTCATCTATCGCCAATAATATTTGCTAAATTTATTTCGTTTAAGAGTTATTTACTTTTATAGAGGTACTTTAGAACTGTATACAAAACACAGAAAAAGATATGTTGTGAATGTTGCATAGCATACAAAGTATTTACAAACTACATCTGTTTGCATAACGAATAGCAGTTCAACGAATAGCCTGTGAAATTTAGTAAAAAAAACCGAGTTTAAGATTACTCGAGTTTCGTATGTGGGCGAGTTTCAAGCCTGCGAGTTTAAAGTTCATGTACTAAGTTTCAAGTTCGAGTTTCAAACTCGTTTCACACCCTCTATGTTTGACTGATTCCTCTATACTCAACATAAATTATAGGTACCTCCACTGGTTGCCATCAATTGGTTCCAGCAAATGGAAATAAGAACGATCTCCTCTTACCAGGAAAGTGTCTAAATTGTCCGACACGGAATTGAATGAAACTTTTTGGGCACGTAGAGCATATATAGAAATAATTTGTGTTAATTGGATTTTTTGTCGTTTTGATTCATTTACCAAAAAAAATCAAAGTTTATTATATATTGCTTCAACAGCAATATTCACCGAATGCTACAATTTGGCAAGACCAGTATTTTTCTCCTCACATGCCCTCTTGTAAGTTACAAGTTGCAACGTATTTAACCCTCATATGTTGTTCAGCACCAGATATGTCAGACTGAAACTATATACTCTAGTAACTTTCGACTCTCCCTCTCTCTCTTCAGAATTCTAAATAGCGCTGATCTCTCTAATTTTCTCCCCTTATGATCTGTTTCCTGTGCGGCTTTCCGAATTCGAATATACGTCTCTAACATCTGTTCATCTCTAGTATCTTTTCGTATATACGTATATCATTGAAACTCGCGAGTTTGACTTTGAAACTCGGAGAAAACCCGTGAGAAAGAGAATTCGGTACAACCGTATTTCAAATTCAAACGTCCAACTCCGAGTTCCGGTGAAAACTCGAGTATTCATAACATGCCTACCCTTAACGTGAATCGCAAGAAATTTAATAATACTCTAGACTAGTCTTTCTTGAAATTAATCTTGGACTGTCCGGGCACCTCTCAAAAAAGAACGTGATGGATTTCATCCCAGAGATGTTATCAACCATTCTCTATTTAGACTTCTGTAAATTTTTATTCTAATCCCGAATTCGTACAGTAAGTTGTGCAACCTACTCTATGATAACCAAATTGACTAAAAACATGCTCTCAAAATACTCTTCAGCACCTGAATATAAAGTAATGCATTCAAAAATAAATATTTAACTTAAGTACCATCAAAGATTTCCAATTATCATCCTTAATTTCGTCATACACCATCAATTATTATTATATAGTCATTGTAGTTTGTGTAGCCTATACTACGACATTTAATTTGACTATAGGCAACTTATATATCATCAATCGTAACAGCCATCAGGCTAAATATACGATGCAATATCATTTTTATTGATAGCACTTCGATATTGATATTTTCGCTCTCCTCTGCGTTCTGCCTCCTCCCTCCTTTCATGCTCGAAGGGAAACATCCACGTCACGTCTGGCCTTTGCCAGGCGGCGGCAGCATCGGCTCGCTTGCGCCACGCGCGCGCGGCCTAATCTCGATGCGATCATATTGAAAACGAAATTGAAATTGGTTTATTATCAGGAGCGCGAATGGGGGGTGAGCGACTTTCGGGACCTTCATCATGCCTGTCTTCTCTTGCCCTTCCGCAAGGCGCCGCCAGCACGCATTCGTTTCCTCTTTTACTCTCTCGCGTGCGCATTTTTTTACGTCATTTCATCATCGTTTTCCCGCTCTTTTCTGCTTGCCATCACAGGCAGATGGCGCTCTCCCTCCTTCTCGCCATCTTCCTCTTTCACATTCCGCCAGCCGAATCTCTCGATAATAATATTTTATTTCATCTGCGATGATAAACGAATTGATTAGACGTCGGCGAGAGAAATGACTTGTTGACTTTTCAATGCGCGTCCAATATGTTTCATTCCGCGGATTTGTTGAATTTCGATTACCGATTGGCTATCAGTGGAGCAAACGTCTGAAACGTGCTCGCCGCTAAAGTGATTTTGGACGCGCGAATGCTGGCTGCCGCCTCCCCCGCCATGGCGTGTTTGTTGTGCCTCTGTGAGGCGGAGGGAGACAAGTGTACGGCGATTGAAATCAAAACCGTTTTGCCCTGCGTGGCGGCGAAGGAGGCGCAAGATGTGCAAAGGGCAGAAAGCGTTTTATTACAAAAAACGAGGGTTTCCTTCAGCTGAACGTAGGCAACCAAGTTTTCCTGGAATGTGAATTTCAAGATATTGCTATATTTGTCATATTTTATTGCAATTTCACAACGCCTTCTATAATTCCGGATGTCACATGTCAAATCACGGAAGAAAAAACTAATTCATATTGTAAATCTCAACAGTATATTGCTGCAAAATAGCAGAAAGTAACTTATTTTCATTTGACGCCATCTATCGTTGAAAATAATAACTATGACACATTCTTGTCATTTTCTTAAGGGAATATTCAGTGATTCAACTAGATTCAACAAAGGTCAGGGGTCAAAACACAACAATTATGTCGGTTGTACCATATACTTTAGAATAGTATAGCTATTAACGGTTAGTTTTGCAAATGAACACTGGAGTGTGTTAATTTAAGCGGGAAATCAAAAAGCGAGGAAAGCCAGCGTATAAAAATACAGCGTCGCCGCCGGCATTGCCACAATAAAAGCACGAAGAAGGAAGCCAAAGAAAAATTCCTTAATCTTAAGTGGATGTAAGTGAATGTAAGTGCACATTGAGCTCGCCGGGAGTAGATTGAACGGCGCGTCTCGGGGAGTGGAGCCCGTCGAGTACAAAACATTATTTCGGTTTAAAATGCTTGTCCGAAGTGCGCTAAGTGCGAAGGGTTGTTTTCACTTTTCTGCGCTTTTTCACGCCCTTCCGTCGTATTCTTCGCACTTAGAAAAAAAAATTCCATTGCTTCTTGTTATCCGAGTATTTCTAACATGTTAGTAAAGAAATATAAATGCGACGTCTGATATGGCGCCATCTATGATGGTGTTTATTTTAATTTAGTAAAAAAATCTTTGCCGGATAGTTAATGATAATGATATCTGAGAGATGGTATCAGTTACTATAAAAAATGGCGTGCTATTCACCACCCAAAATAGATGATAAATAGAATAGGGTAATTTTTGTAGTTGGAATAGGGTAAATTTTGAAGTTGATTGAGCTACCGATAGATGGAGCTAGGTGTCAGAATGTATAATTCGCTCGGTTATTGTTGGATAAGTGGGATAGCGGGAGAGAAAGAGAGTTAAAACAATAGAGAGAAAGAATAAAATGTTTGTAACAAACGTAAATTTAATTGTTAAATTTCTTTTTCAATACTTGTTGGATTTTTTCTTTCCACAAACATGAGTGAAAATAATAATGAGTAGATTTTGTTTTCTGGTATGTCTGCTCCAAAAAAATACTCGTAGCATTGTGGCACTATGACCATAACACATAATAACTTCAAAAATTTAGCTATGAATCCCTAATGAAGATAATGCGCCATCTAGAATCAAGAAGGATAATTTTACTTAATAGAAGAGCTTTTAGATGGAGTTACTCTCTCGTTGTTGACAATTTCTTTTGATTTATTGTATTTATTATGAAAATGTTGACAAAACTAATGTAGATGAAAGCTTAATAACCTCAAAAACGAACATCAATCCGCCCGAAAGCAGGAAGAAAGAAATAGTAAGCTTGTTGTAAGTGCGTCTGAAATGAGAGAACGATGACCGGGGGAGGCGAGTGAAAAGTGAACAAGCCGCGCCAACGTGAAACGCGTGAAAATGCACATTGAAAGCCGTTCCATGTCTCCTTCGCCGCCTCCGCCGGCGTCTCCAGCACCCGCCACCATCCTTGCCGCCTCCAACGCTACCACCTCCGTCGACGTCCGTTTCGGTCAAGATGTCAGAAAAGCTTTTAAAACACACTTAGATTTTCCATTTCGCAAACGGGCCACTCACATTCACATATACTTACAGTCACATATACATATACAGACACACATACTTACACCGACCCAAACATATATATCTAACCACACACACACGCACACCAATCGAAACCAAGCAAATCACATCCTACAACTTTCAGCCTGTCTTCGATGCTCTCTCGCGAATTGCGTTCTGATGTTCACCACTCAGCCGCATACAATGCGTTCAAAGCGGCTGCAATTATCGGTGTTTGTTTGCTGTTTACTATTTGGGCGAATGTTGACTATTTGGGTGGGCAGTCCTGCATCCGGGGGATATTAGGGTGGGCGTCGCGGCGGGCGGTTGGGCATCACTGGCTTGGCTTCGTTTCGTTTTGCACGCTGCTAACGAGCCGCTGTCGACTAATTAGGACAGACAAATAGACGAGCGCTGCTGTGTATGCTGCGACCTTAACGAACGCACGCGAGCACAAGCAAAATGCCTAACGACGCAGCAGCGCTGGCGGTGGCGGTGCGGCGGCAGCGTGCCCATTATCTAACGAAACGCCTTGATTAGTGGATTACTGGCGCCGCGCGTCGCTGCCGCCACCGCCACACCGGCCGGTCGACACATTTGCGAGATTGCTAATTGCGCCGAAAACGGCCATCTGCCAACTGCCAACCGAACGAAGAGAAACAATCGAATTTGTTAGCGCTTTCCCCAGTGGTAGTTACTCCGCTCGAAGGCGGGTGATTACGTTAATTAACTACTACGTGCAAGCGTACAATCTCCAACCAATGATGGCTGCAAACAGATTTTATTTCTTTTCACAAACTTTTCGTTTTACTACCGATGATATTACACCAAGCAAACCTCTGGTAAACCAATTGCCAAATAATGTAATAAAATAATAAAACAAATTAATAATTAAATAAGAAAATAATTAAGTATGGTGTAATGCCATCTATGATCAACTAGCCGACATTTAGCAGAACCATATTTAGATGGCGACACTTGCTTTGGAAAATAATAAAATTCGTTTATCTTAGATAAGGATGGCAGCAAACCTATTGCATTTCTTTTCTAATTTATAGATTTAATTTAGATGATATTACACAAATCAAATTTTTGATAGACCTATTGCTAAATATTGCATAAACTTATTTACCTATATAAGTATGATGTAACTCCATATGTGATCAAGTAGCCGATATTTCGCAGAAACACTTTTAGATGGCGCTACTTGCTCTAGAACATAATAAAATACATTTAATTTTAATTGGGATGCCTGCAAACCTATTTTATTTCTTTTCAAACTTTTATTTGCAATTTAAATGGTTTTCCACCCATCAAAACTTTGATAAACTTACAGCTAAGTAGTAAAGATATCAATTTGACAAAATAAGTATCATGCTTCGATAATAAAATGTCTTAAATTTTCTAAAAACACTCCTAGATGGAGTCGCGTGATTTCTAATAAAAATAAAATGTGTTAAATTTTGGGTTAGGTTAAAATAAGTTAGATTTCAATTTTTTTTGATACTCCAGTTTAAAATAACCAAATTGGTTTAATTAAAATGTCAAATTTTTGGTATACATAAATTGTTCGCATTTTTTCTCTCTCTTCTGATGTTCCGCATTCATCAACACTTTTTCATATTATAAATTGTACTCAATATTTTTCATATTCAATTACGAAATTCGTTAGTGTTGAATGCGCACAATAATAACGAGCATTGATTGGAATTACCGGTAGTGCGTCGTAAATTGCATAATTCCATCATTGTCCAGTCGGCCACAAAAATCGCACTACACTAAAAAAATATCACAAATGTCTGCCAAACGTCATTCGAACAATTGCAATTCCAATTAAATTTCAAGCCTAATTCCAGCCACAGAATCGAGTACATAAATCCTTAGTTAGAAATCTGGCAAATCAAAATAAATCAACTTTTATTTTAAGTTCTAACATTTGATATGAATTAGAATAAAGATAGTTACAGTGTAATTTTTATAGAAGATGTTTTAAGTTAAATAGAAAAAAATAGCATGGAATTTGGTTGAGAATACATGGTCATTATTTGTAGATTACATTTGGACGTGCGCTCTTTAGACATTTTAATGAAATTATTTCCCTCGAAAAATATTCTTTTATATATAAGGATATTGATGATCATGTTCTACATACAAGAAGAATGTAAAATATAATTAAGGCAAGATTAATTGAAACGATTCCAGCAATATAATTAATTCCACTCATAGACATCGCTAATGAACGCCAATCATACCCTAATCATCAATTACAGGAAAAAAGTAGCAGACGATCATCATTTCCACAGCGGGCAAATCGCTCGAAATTGCCTTAAACTACGCCAAATGCCAATTGCCCTGCCAGCAGAATCCCCAGAAACGTCGCACACACGCCACGTGCCATTACCATTCGCAGGTACACGCAAGCCTCACACAACTCTACAAATACGCACACACACACGTTCACACACGTACTCGCACCAAAAACAGACACACATTTGCACAATTTGCGGATGTACAACTGCCAACTTCCACCATTTAAAGAATACGCGCCAATTGGGCGCAGCTCTCCTACAGACACACGCGTACCCAGATAGAATTTAATTAGTAATTAGCTTAATTAGTTGAAGACGCAGAAAAGGAGACGATTTGAAACGTGAACGGCGCGGCGCATACACGGTGTCGCTTGCTGTGACGTTCGTCTTGACGCAGTAAACTCGCAAAACATTGCAATCCACACGCATTTAGCGACAAACACCTCGTATATATTGAGAGAGAATACTTGTAGTTCTTGTACGACTATCACTCGGTTGTAGTTGGATGCTGCACAGGCCCCCGGTGGCAGTGGGGTCGCTTATTTCGCAGGAATTTGCGAAACTACGAGGACGCGGAACATGCTGACGTGGACCGAATGCCCGCATCTTATTTCAATTAGTTTAATTAATGGCGGAAATGTAATTAACGTTCGCGTCTCGGGGCTTTAGTAGTAGGCGGGTGGGACTGTGGGACCTGATGTCAGTTTGATGGTGGGAGGGAAAGAGGAAGGAGGATAAAAGCCTTGGCATTGTATTTGCGATTGCGGTCAAATTGTATGCGCCGTAGTGAATTTCGTAATTAATATTACGAACGCTTCATATGTCCAACGAAATTTAGGTTAGTTTATTTTAGGTGCTCTCATATTTTTCACTTGTCAGAGTTATGAAGGTTTTAATTTTGATTAAACGGTTAGAAGTACTGGTATTCCTAATATTCTTGTAACTTTCTACGTTCTGAAACTACATTAGACATACTCGAGATCTAGCAGTTTTCATAGTTATTTCACGGAGCTTAGTAGCTCAAAGATCGGTACTTACTACGCGATGTAAAAATCTTATGAGATTTTGAATTTCCGAAAAATTAGCAGCGGATGACTATGAATACCAAGAATAGTCCAGATTGAAACTAGACACGAGCAATAAAATATCTTGGCAGAAAGAAGAAGTTTGAGGGATTTCTCAGGGATATCATGGTCGGTGTTATGCGAACCACGCGGTTTTTAAAACATTAATTTATTTCCCGTTGATAGCCCGGCACTAGACTTAA
>WSZQ02087274.1:0-14939 GCA_019419845.2 Weissflogia rhopalogaster
AGAAGAAATCATTTTGTTCTATATCTGCCAGGAATCGCACCCATGATCTTGTCAGTCATCGAACATTTCTCTAAGGAACTTTGAAGGATTTTTACCAATTTATTATATAGCTTAACTTAATTTAAAAACCCTAACCTAATCTAACCTATCCCAATCGTATTTGCCTAGCCAGCGTATTACTAACTGGAGAAAGTGGTCCTAGGAATTCGGGTGTAGCTATGCAGTGATTGAGTTCTCAATAATTACATACACTGCTCCTTTTCTATTTTCCTACTTTTCGAGATCCCGGTGGATACTTGGCATACTAGGCGGGAGAACATATGTAAATGCTAACATATTAAGCCCGTCATCTCAAGTTGGTCCTCTATAGTCTTTATAGTAAACGCGCTTCTGATTAATGACGTGATTACTCGCCAATTGGCAGCTCTTTTTTTAGCACGGTGAACGCATAGGGTTCACATTCAGGCGTTGAACGTCCAGCAATCAGAAGATTACAGTTTGATAATTACCCGTTATATGTGCTGTATTGTAGGTCGGGAAGAAAAAGTAGCTGGTATCGCGTTCCAGTAAGAACTGATTGATTTAGAGTAAAACTTAGTCCACCCTACCGGTGGTGACCGCTCTGTCTCTTTTTCTCGCAGGTACCTCCAAATGGATCACTCAGGTTTGGTGGTGTGACAAACACCAAATCCAATTAACTGGCGCCAGCGTAGTGAGTCGGGCCATTCACTTCCAAACTACTCCGGAACGTAGTCCTGCCTATCTCCTATCTTAATTTATTGCCTTACATTTCAACTTGGCGACAACAAAAATAGGTCCATAAAATAGGCCATGTATTTTTCCATCGTGGACGTAAGAATCGTTCTTGGATGATGCCCTTGTCAATTTGGTAAAGGTACTCACCCTAACAGCAGGTCCAGAATTGTGTTGGCTAGAGATGTGTTTCCCTATGTCCTCCTTCAAGCCACAGACTGATGTTGGGGAGAAGTTTACGTGTCCATTTGGTACTGGTTCCTGTGACCCATTTTCGTTGCCCCCATCGCATCGTAAGCTCGATTTTTTCTTTCTTGTGGAAGTGGCGGTTTGGTGTCTTAGAAAGCCATTCCCTCGGTTAGTGCAGTTGTTCCGCCTAATACCAGCTTAGCACCAATTGACGCAGTATGGTATGCTAGGGAAACCTAGACTTCGAATATTCTCTGGATTGCCAACAAGGTAATCTTAGTATTCGCGTTGGTGCTACACGGGTTCTACGTATAAAATAGTGGAGTTGACTACCCTTGCTGCTATTAGCATTTTGCTTACGTGGGCGCTATCTGTTTTTCTGAAGACTCGGTTGATATTTCTTAACCAAATCCAATATGATAATCACAGTAATGATGAGTTACCAAAACATAACATCACTTAACACAATCATTATAAATACAACCACCGCACCTAACCTAATTGTAAATTAACCTAACACCACTGTTAGATGTAGTATTGTCTGACGGGACAACTGTGCACGACCAAGCGACTGCGCATGCGTCATTTTGCTGTCCATATTTAGCGACTCTGAAAGAATTGTATTATGCGAAGAAATGTAGAAGATTAGTCTTATTTGTACCCTTTCAAGAAATTGTTATGCCAATAGAAAGGCATACAAATAGTGCTAGGTGCTAACCGAGGTGCACGGTTTGTCGTACTATACAGGCACAGAGTAGTGCCGCCGAAATGTAGGCAAAAAATTTACGCATGCGCATTTGCACGTTTGAGTGTAATTGTCTGATAGGACAAAGCGGCACGTAATCGCAAGCCCTAGGAAACATGATTCAACTAAACCTAACTTTGTATAACTTCTATTAGGGTCAGGCCTAACTCCTAAATAAATCTAACACTATATTATGACGTTGAATCAAATTTTAAAGCAATCTTTGATTTGTTCACAATTTTAAAATTGTTTACCAGCAAAGCGGGCAGGTTATTTTAGTTGAAGGATTTCTACTTTCTTTTATTTTCCAATTTTTTGTTTTGAAATCTCTCTGTACGATAAGAGAACGTTTTGTAACTCTATTCTTTCCTGATTCGAGCGATGGAAGTGAAGCAATATCTCGGCGTTTCATTGTATCGAACACCCTGGGACTGCAGCAACAGCGTTTCGCAGTGCAAATTTTCCAGTGAAGTATGTGAAGGGTGTGGACGGCATGAAAATGGGACAAAAGCGGCGGGAAACATGCACAATTCCAGTGGGAATCAATGCGCGATAGATTCTGGCGCGGGCACAGCGGAACAGCGCAGTATTACAGGTGTGAGGGTCCAACTATGGTGTGTGTATGTATATGCGTGGGTGCGTGGATTTGTGCGATAGGTTCCCGGCACCGGTACTGGTGCGTCCACCGCTCACGTTGAGATGCGGTGGGAAATTTGGCGTGATGCTGATTTATGTTGCGCCCCTGCGTTTTGACGTCTAATACAATGGGATTCTGATGCACTTTTTGGAGTATATCTGTAGGTACCAAGATTGTCACCTAGTGATAGAAATGTGTCATAACTGGATAAAAATGCTGTTACCCGAATTTTTGGTGGAAAAATCAATTTTAAGAGAGATATTAGTCAAATTGGATGTTTCTCTAAAAACTGATTTTCAGTTGAAAACTTAGATAATCATTTTCATATTAATTTACGTGAAAATTTTAAAGTGAGCAAAGTAAATTCTATGTGCGAGAGTTTATTTGAAAGAGGATTTAATGAGGTATTAGAATATGTGTCATTTCTATGATATATCGCTTAAGAAATTGAATAGAATTGATATTAATTATAGTAGGTAAAAAATAAAAAATAAAAAAGTAGGTAAATTAATAATTATTTGCTCATTGAAAACATTTACATTTGATTCTGAAAAAAAACTGACATTCAATCGTTTATTACAAAATTAACTTAAAAAAAAATTAACATATACGGAATTTAAATGGCTTCATAATGGTGTTATCACATTTTAAATATTTTATTTCAGATGTAATTTGTAATATTATTTAACAATAATTTGGACGCCTGGATGTTATTGGTTATTATCGCTAGTGGGTTAACGATACCTTTTCCCGCTCTACATCCAAATTAGCGCAATAGGCGCTTCTTGTGCCGAACCTTTGTAAATAAAGCCAGTTTTTATCCAGCATTGCACAGAGTTGATACGTTTTTAATCTTTCCTGTCGACGTGTCTCGAATCTAGTTTTCGTGTTTTCCACGTGTTTATTCTGCTGGTGAACTAGTCAAAGCCCTTTAGATAGGGCCCGGCGACCTTACAAATCTCAGGGTAATAATTTTAAGACAATCCTCTTATGAGCAATTACTGATAGGTTTATATATGTATTATTATTATTGTTAGTATTACTTTAAATGTCAATTTTCGTCGTTATCATAAGATTAACAATAACAAAAAAAAATACGGCTACAGGTTAAGAACACTGCTATAGCCCAGTGTTTCCCAACCTTAACACTTAACATTTCTAAAATTTTTATGCCCCCACACATAATTTTTAACCTTTAAAAATTGTTTTGTTCCCTTAAGAAATATAAATGATAAGTTTTAGGAAGAAATCACTATGAAATTGTTATCAAAACATTGTATGTAAAATTTCAAAACATATAATGAAAATCTAAAATTCAAAATAATTTTAATATAGATTTTTCAATATTCATATATTCCATGGTATTTGGTTATCAATTGCTTCTGTGAGTTTTTGTTTTAATATATGTTCTAACACACGCCCCAACATCGGGAGTAGGGTTATAGGTCTATAGTCTGAAGGGTTTGTGCTGTTGTCCGATTTTTTGGTATTGCCAGAATGTTTCTTATTTTCCATACCTTTGTGTACCATCCAGTAAGCAAGCAGAAGTGTATGATTTTCGTAATATAGTTATGAATTTCTCCTGTCTACTTGTTTTAATGTTTTTTATTGTGAGAAGGTTAAAACCAGGAGTTGAACTTTTCATTTTTGTGAGACTTAGCCAATAAACTGACTCTACATCTTTCATGTTCTTTACATTTCCTCTCAAATATGACTATGGAAAATACAAATACTTATTCTTTCGATACAATGTTAACATTTATCAAATTTAAATATGAAAATATTTAGCATGTACAGCATTTAAGGATATTCCTAATCGTTTTAAAGCTGTTTAAATATTTGACTTGAGATAAATGAAATTAATTTTATAAATTAACAAACGCTATTAAAGTGCATTTTGAAAGGTTTAAATTTAAAGCTGTATAATGTCTGTAATAAATTATTTAAAATTTGGTGTTATATATCGCAGAAAAGCATATTTAATGAGCTTTTTGAACATGTATTACTCTTTATATGTTGATATAAAAGTTAATATTTAGAAAAAATTGATAAGTGTAGTGCCTTGCAAAAAATTGACGCAGAAAAATATAAATATTTAATCATTTGTTAAACAGATAATCTTTAACATATTTAAATATTAAGATATATAGTTTTTATACGAATCAAATTCATAGCTTTATAACTTCATGGTTCATTTATGTAATTTTATTTATAATACGTCATGGGAAAGATACTTTAATCCGCTTTCAGAATATGTATAATTATATAAGATTATATGTACATATATGTATTTAAAAATTGATATTTCTAGGAATTTTTAGTTAAAAGTATACACTTTCATAGTTTTACCAAAAAAACTCCGATTAGATATTTCATATAGTTTCAATTTAAAAAAATCACAAATATTACCTAATTTTCAATGATTTAAATATTATGTAGGCTCCTGTTACAGGGCTAAAACTGAGGGCGAAATGGTTAATAATTTGATCCGCAAAATATATTTCAATGGTGTAATCCTGATATGATTTCAAAAAAATATCGGAAGCTATTGGTAAACTCTAAATTATTACATTTTTTCATACCAAACAAAATATTGTGATATTCTAACTTATTAACAGATAAGAAACCCTCAAACCCCTTTCAGTACATCGTTACGGAAAACTTTTTAACCCAATTTTCCCCCAAGATTAAGATAACGCTCCCTAAAAAGCTTTCTTTTCTCAAACTAACCCCTAGTTATAGTAAAAAAGGCTACAAAAGAAAAACTCACATTATTCAAGGTTAGAACTCTGTTTAACGGACTACTAACGTTCTCAACGACTTCTAGATACTATCCGATAAAGTCATTACAATAATGTACAAATTATGATAATCGTTACTACTCGAAATCGCCATTTTTATTGAGATTTTTACGTCGATATTCCTGACTCGAAATTTAAGGCTACAATTTTAAGCTGACCGTTTTTAGATTTTAATTACAATAAACAGTTTAAGACCTCACAAAAAGTTGCCATATTTTTTAATTAAATTTAATTATCTTGTCGTGACTAAACAATGAGTTTTATCAACTGTTATCTCCACAATTTATAAATGAGTTCCACTCCATTATTTTTTTCCTCTTCTTTGTGGGGTTCCTTCTGAAGTTTCTTGTTTGCATGTTGTTTTAACGGATATAAAAGAAACTTGTTGAAAATGCTGAGTAAATTGATGTTAATAATGGAAAGAGACATTGTGAGAGCGAAAGAGAGGGAGAAAGTATGGAGAGAGAGTACGAGAAAGAGATTAATGGAAAAGGAGTGAGGAGGAAGAAGAGGGAATAAAAGAAGAAATATCATTTAATGAGATATTTTGAAAATATGAAAAGTTTCGTCGTTTAATTAAATATCCCAAATGTACTTTTATCAATTTATCTAAACACTAACAAGTATAAATATTGGAAAGCATGTTGGAAAGCATGTCACTGGCTATCGCATCTTTTTATCAATTATTAATCTGAGTGTGAGTGTTTTGTGTTTGATTGGCAACTTTTTCCTGTTGTGGCAAACACGCAACTGTTTTCACAGTTTCGTCCTATGGAAAGTCCCATTTTTCATTTTCCACTTTCCATTTTTTACTTTCCATTTTCCGCTTTGGAATTTCCCTCATTTTTCCCTTTTGTAAAAGTATAAATAACTTTTACATGTTTTACCACGTTTTTCCCTCCTTTGAAGCAAACTGTATATAACATAATAGCATACTTTATTAATTTATAATGTTTTGGGTCGGTTTATGCAAGGATACAAGTGTTTTTCCCCATTAGACATAAGAGGATAAGGGTATAATTTTTATTAGGTTATATTGGTTTCGCATGTGTTACCAGCCAATTTTGCAGTTTCCACTTAGGTTGGCGGTTTTAGCTCGTGTGGTAGACACGCGGGCGAGAGGCAAATGCGATTCGTGAAGGGGCCTCTGCACATTTTGCTTTTTCGGAGGATGGATGACGGATGGACGGGTTGGTTTCGTATTCATACGCAAAATTGGTATTTTATTCAAAGTCTACTCGCCCTCATGCGTTTATCCCTGCGATGAGTTAGGTCAACATAATGCAAACATTTGTTCCGTGTATAGCATTCCGAGTATATTGGAACGGAGCAGAGCAGGACAGGACAGAATGAAGCAATATCTAATGGTATTCAAATTTTTAGAAAATGTTGTAATTGTCATAAGTTGTTATTAGCAAAATAGAGGAGGTGAGAAAAGTGTAATGTAGTACAAATGCAGATCATAGCAGAACTGACTCGAATAGGGCAGAATTGAAACAAAGTAGATTCGAAAGTTTCGAGATCTGGGCAAGTTCATTCATTGAAAGTTAAGACTTACGTGATGGAACGTTATTCTTGCTTAATAATCTCCTTTCTGCTCTATGTTAGTCCATTCTGCCTCAGTTCGCCATCCCCATTTTGAGAGTTTATTGGAATGGAGCTGAACTGATTGGAAAGGTGCAGATGCACTCATCAATATGCTTTGTGATGTTCTATTTTGCTTTATTCTACTACGCCACTTATACTTTTCAAAGCTTTAGGGTTTAAATTTGAGTGTATACTCAATGAACTGGCTCGAACAGAGCAGAATACATTGAAACCAAGTAGACCTGATGATAGCAGTTCTGGACAATATCATAGAAAGTTAGGACTTGCGTCACCTTACGTTGTTCTTGCCCATTTCGTCATCCCATTTCTGCTCTTTACTATATATTGGAATGGAAAACTCATCGGAATGGAGCAGAACTAAACACTAAAGCTGGACTTCACATGAAGATATGCATCGTTAAAAGTGCTCTTATGTGATCTTATTTACTTTATTTTGTTGTGTCCCCTTGCAAAGCTTCAGGGTTTACAAAGCAATGTTCACTCAGTGGCATAATTTCTTGTGTTCTGGTGTTATGGTACCTAAAGGAAATGATCACTACATATTCATTCTGTATTTTCTATATTTTCCTTTCTCTACATAGTCCCTACCATGGACAGGTTATAATTTTGCCAGATTTTGTTACTAGAACATTTTGAGCATATAATAATACAATAACAAGATAATAAGATATTAGTAACCTAGAGAGAAAAATAATAAGCAATATAACAGGACCAGTATCAGCAAATGGGATAAAAAGATGAAAGACGAATAAAGATGTGAATGAAGAACTATGTGGATGCATCAACATAAAAAGAATAAAACACCAATAAATAAAATAACAGAGAATCAGTCAAATAAATAATGGAATGGAAACCCATGAACAGGAGAAGTAGATATAGACCCAGGACCGCATGGCTAAAGGAAGTGGAACGAGATTTAGAAGTGTTGGGAGTGGATAACTGGAAAAGATAAATGGAATACAAACACGAAAGGAAAGCACTAACACCATAATTGGGGGATAACAGAAGTACACAGGGATTGATCATCCCTTGAAGAATACAATTAGCAAACCTCAAAATAGGTAGCGACACCGTAGAGGTTGATACAGTTATATCTAGAATGATACCATGATGATTGCAAACCATGCCCAGACCTAGACCATCATAAATATTAAAAAGGTTTAATTGGCGGAGTCGACTGTCGGTTGTTGTTAAAACATGTTAAATAATTTATATAAATATTTTTGACTTCATTGGAAGAAAATCTATTTGCATCTGCTTATCCTCTTCTTCAGAATATCAAAAAATGGTACAGATACGTTGATGACGTTTTCTGTATTTGGTCAGGAACTGATTGACAATTAGACCAATTTCTTCAATTATTAAACAGGTGCGATCCCAATTTAAAGTTCACTATTGAAAAGTTGACAATTGAATCAACTTCCTGGACTTGACAATCAAAAAAGTGTCTGATAAATTAGAATTTTCCATCTTCAGAAAAAGCACCGCAACCGGCACTATCATACCACATAATTCATTCCACCCGATTTCCACTAAACTCGCTTCTCTTAATTGTCTAATCCATAGGTCAGTCCATATCCTCCTTTCTACTGAAAACTTTAGGATAGAGCTAAACACCATTAAAATAATAGCCCGTAACAATGGTTACAGAGAGCATTGGGTAGATGGTCTACCGAAGAGAAAACTTCAACCTAAAACTCAAAACCTATTTTTTTCCTAATATACCCAACACGCCCAATAGGATCTTTGTAAAAATACTATTCTTAGGTTATCTCACTTACAAATTAAGCCGCAAATAAAAACACCTTAATCTGTGTGCTGCAATGTACAACTCACAGGCTCACAAACCGATTTCGATAGTGACATCTTAGCTTTTAGGTCAACTGGGGACAAAAGAGGAAATTATAATGCACATGACGGGTAATCTGTTTTCGTAATTGGTTCCCTCTAGTATAGAACTCACTTGTGAAGTTTACCGGTTTAAATCGGATCAGTGCATTATTACCTATCAAGTTAAATAGAATCATCAAATATGTTGGTAATTAATCGTGATATAAATGTTAAAAATTGCTAATTAATATTTATTCAGCTTCATAAATCAATGGTACCTTTCCTTCAGTCTTTCAAAATGACAATATGGCAATATTTCTTGTTTCAGTATTTGACTTTAAGAACATTACCTAAGTAGAAAAGGGAACGAATCATAATAATTGCCCTCCTTCCCTTCAAATCAATTTTGTATCCATTTATCTAATCTTCTCCTGTATTTCCTGTGACACCACTCCATTTAATTCACTCTCCTCTTCAAAGGATGATCCACAAATGCTCCATTTTTCGTTTTGAGCAGAGTATTATTCCCACCTATCATTTCCCGTTATCCAATTTTCGTGAAATATGTATATTAAAACGCAATGCAATGATTTTTCCTCTCTCGTTTGTGTTTCAGACAGTGACCGTGTCCGAGCGAGTGTGAAACGTC
Organism: Weissflogia rhopalogaster; assembly: GCA_019419845.2. Taxonomy (NCBI): domain Eukaryota; kingdom Metazoa; phylum Arthropoda; class Insecta; order Coleoptera; family Staphylinidae; genus Weissflogia; species Weissflogia rhopalogaster. The sequence continues at coordinate 9,213 of WSZQ02087274.1, forward strand.
GGGGGTGGATTGCGCGAGCTCGGCGGCGGCAAGTGGCACGTGACGAAGATTGAGAGCGAGTGAGTACCGTGTTTCGGGCGGCTTGGGGGTGGACGGAGCCGGACTCTCGCGGGTGGGTCTGCCAGAAAAAAAAACCGGTGCGAAAAAAGAGGCGCAGAAATGATAAACGGAAATGGATCCGCAGCTCGCCGCTGCCGTGTGCGGTGCATGTCAGTTTGGTGAGCTGCTCGGGCTGCTCGGCGAGATGATGATGGCGGCAGCGCGTGCAGATAATGAAGCGAAATAATGCGTCGTCGAGATAATGGAATGGAGGTGAGCGATAAAAATGCCTCGCTGGCTACTTTTTTCAGCCTGCACTCCTTCTTTTTTCTCTTTCTCCCAGTTCATGGTTTCGCCACTTTTCTCGTTTGAATGATTCGCAGAAATCACCGCACGTCATAAATAAAATCATAAGGGAATCAGCGCTTTTCACTATCGTGGAATGTTTTGCGCATAAATCCCAAATATATACAGGGATAATCAAGAAAATGTAAACATGATTAATCTTAGAAGAAACTTTTTAGCCTTAATCGCAGATAGTGTTCATGTTAATCATTTGATATATATCTTTTTCGAAAGATAAAGTTCTACTATTATTTTATTTAGAAAGTTTAAAGTACATGGATTTGTTCGATTCTGGCATATTTGGGCCAGCATATTTCTTAGAAGGGGTGGCTTTTTTTGGAAGACACATGAGCTAAAAAGTAAAATAACTACGTCTCTTCATCAGTACTAGGGTCGAAAAAATCTAGTAAAAAATCTCAACATTTCAAGACGTGGGGTACAAGGTCTCCCTTGCTCAAATGTGGCATCGCTTACGATTTGGGATACTGTCAAAGGGGTGTAATCAAAGGATCATATTTCATATACCAGTATTATAGCCAGTCTAGCCTCGTTAGCAAGCCAAGCGAATTGTTAGTCGACTCAAAAAAGTATTTACAAGGCCAAGCGAGCTATTAGATGGTTCCACCATAGCCTGCTCTACTATATCCTTTTTAAGTTTTTTTTCTTTGTCCAATTATATTGATAAACTATCTTGTTTGAGTAAGAACTCTACTGACCATTTGGAACAACTTCGTCCTATTTAGATCTGTTGTATTTAATTTTATTCATATCCAATGACTACTGATTGATTTATACGGCATGGCCTTACACTGACGCATACAGAATAAAAAGGAAGATTTGGTCCGATCAGGACAGAAAATAATTTTGTATTCGGTCCAGAGACAAGGCTGCCGACCTTACTGCTCCTTCAGTCTGGAAATTCAGGTTTTTATTGTTTCTTATTTTGTTTACATCCTATTTTATTGTGATTATGATGTTATTGTTAATGTTCATCCTTGTTGTGGAGTGGTATTGTGAATGTGTTCAAGTCCTTTGTAGTGTGTGTTGGTTGTTATTTGGTGGTTTGCGCATTTGCGATTGCTGAGTTAAGAGATTGTTTTTCAGTGTGATTTTGTATATGTGGATTTAATTATGTGAATTTGCAATGTGATTTTAGAGTGAATTTATTAATAATAAATTCACTCTAGTATGGTGGCCACCCCGGGGACTCGAACGCTGTCCACCTGCATTATAGACCAACGCTCTATCCACTAGGCTGCCCAGGTGGGCATCAGGACAGTAATAAACTTTACAGGAAATTAAGCAAAACACTAAGTATATAAGGGTCTTCAGACAGCTGAGAAATCTGTTCGTATCACTTAGCCAGTCGCCTTCTCTCTCTCTCTCTCTAGTGCTAAGTAGATGTCCAAAAGCTAGCTAGCCAGGATGTCCGGAACTTGTTAGAGAGACAATGAATAAATTCATGTTTTGCACTTGCTTGTCTGATACTCGCTTGGTTTAACTAATCGCGACTAGCTAAGCCAAGCGAGTTTCCCTCCCAAATCACTGGATCGTGCATTACACTATCAAAACTTGAAAACTAACCAATTGTCGAAGGTGGTCCATAAGTATTTCAGTTTAAGATTTTATATATCCAGTTTTTAAAACTTACCCTGGACTCCAGAAATAGCATAGCAAACACTAGAATAGTAATTTTCTATTTAAAAAGTTTATAAATAATACTTACATACTTCGATTTAGAAAATCATTCGGAGTGATGTCTGTATGGTATTATTCAAGATGAACACTAGAATGCCAAGCGAGTTATTAGACAAGTCAAGAACATCATTAATAATTCCAAACGAGTTATCAAACAGTCCCACTCTTCTCTGTGCAATGCCATCCTGATTTAATTTCTTTTTTGTTGCATTATGCAGTTTATTGCCATAATAAAACTCTACCTTGTTATATTCTAAATTAATCTGCACCAATATAATGAAAATAACTTTAGTCTTAGTCGTAGTATTTATTATCCATAATTTATTTCCCGGTGATGCGCGGGACCAGACTCAACTGGATCTTTTTGAGCTAAATTCCTTGAGTTAGCTGATGTATTAAGAACTACTCACCACTACGTCTCTGTTAACAAAGTACACGATTTCGAATACCACAACAATGTCTTTATTAAAACAAAATAAACAACAAACTTAACAACCACCTGATAAAGTCACCAGATGAAAAATAGGCAAAGGTCTGCGCGTACCACGCTTTGATAGTGGCGCAACCCTATCCTAGGCAACCAACTCAACAGATCTACTACGATCTATTTTAATTAGCTACAGATTATGTAATTCGGAGGTGGAAATGACCGAGCACCTACTCTGCACTTGTGCATCCCTCGCACCTAAAAGACTTTCTTTACTAGGCAGCGAGCAGCTAAGTCTTGATGAATTCAAGGGGAAGTCGGTTAAGTAGATTCTAGCCTTTTCAAAGCCTCTTGCCTTTTCTCTGTTATTGTCCTATAGTATTGGTCCATGCACAATAAATCAAAGTTGGTCTTAGTGCTACTTGCGTTGACCACCCAGGATTAATTCAAAAATACATCAATTTTAATTTGTTCAATTTCTTATTTTTCTTAACCAATCACGACATTACCAAACTTTGGAACTTACCAAACTATTCCTTTTCTTATAAAACAAAAAAAGTGTCCAACAGAGCAACAAAAACGGGGGTTAAATCGGTTCTGCGGATGTGTCCACGTAGGTTTGCCGCCGCTGTTCTGCAGTGTGGGCGTCCCCGTGGCTGATTGAGGCACTCCTGTGGTTTTCGGGAGCAGAGAGTAACTAGGTTAGCGCAAGTCAACTACAGGCGAGACGTGATAAATTTCGACGGATGTTTGCAAACTCGGAGAGTGAACCACCCCACTGCATAGCCAGCCGTGCAACACCGACCGTGGTTTTTATCTCCACACCACCACCACCATAGACACCATAGCCCACAAGCGTATTTGGCACAACAAGCGTTATTTGATTACAATTTTAATTGTTAATTGCAATCGGGCCACACTGAAATTGACTCCAGCTCTACCCGGAAAAGAGACACACGCTCTCAAACGTAATAAATCAGTGCGTCGCTGCTCATTTAATTAGCGCGCGTGTTTGACTTGTAATTAGCGAAATGAGTTATTTCCGACTGTAGAGAGATAAGAGAGGGAGGGATTACGTTTTCTTTGATTTCGATATTGCTCTCGGTGCCTGGGTTTGAGTGGTTTCGGCCCTCGCGGTATGCGCTCGAAATTGCGTGCTGCTTCGGAATGCCTGTTGTTATCGGGCGGTAATAATATTAATTCCTAAGCCGATTCACGTGACGGCTAATTACAGCGATGCGCGTGTGCGGCCATGCCTGTGATATATAATGCGCTCAGTAAGTAGCTTAATGTTCGAATTTAAGTGTATATACTTTTTAATTGCCTTGGGAGTTTTCGCTGGGATTGTTAGTTTTGGGAAATTGAGATAACATAGTACGGTTTAATGACTAGTTGAGGAGAGTAATAGGGTCGTATAGAAGAGCTATAAAGAGGGGAATAGACTTGAAAGTATATTTGAATAAATGCAAATTGAATGCGGAGGAATTAACTAGAGTCCAGGCATACAGAGTGAAGTTTGTGCAATTAGACTAGACAAGAGGAGAGAGTTATAAATGACCAAATTGAGAAATTTTTATCGTATAGTGGTCGGCAACCTGCAGCTATTTAATGATTTTTACAAAGAAATTAATTAATTGAAATTTGACCGGATTTGAACCGACGAACCTGGGCCGTTATCCCAATGGTAGCCGGTTCAAATCCAGTCGGGGGCTTCTTGTTACACAAAGATTTATCGACCATTGGTATATCTTTATACCTAAGGTCGACAAAAGTAATTAAGATTATTGGACATTAGAGTTGTAAAGAGTTCAACACTTAAAAAGTTTGTTTAGTTGGTTGCCTAAGATAGGGGCTGCTTGCTGCGCCCCTATACTTAAGACTTTGGAGATGCTCTTGCTCTTGTATTATTGATAATATTGTGCCGGTTTAATAAAGTCGTTGTGATTTTTTACTTCAACTTTGACGTCTGAGGTAAGCTTTGAGTAAAACTTGTGTCGCGAAAACTCAAGGAACTTAGCAAAAGATACAGTTAAGTCTGGTTCCGGGCAATCAACGGAAAGTAAATTAATGTTTTTATAAACCGCGGCTACCCCGTAATCGAGTTATTACTGATAAGTAGAACTAGACATGTTTAAAAATGGGGCACGAATTGATTTAGTTTGAAGTGAAAATGTTAATGTGCCTGACCGGACTTTATGGTACCAGTACGGTGTGCTACCATTTACGTTCCGACGCTACTTATACGTGAGTACATTTTCTTTTCTTTTATTTACAATTAGGTAAGTCTTGAAAATGACTAACCAGGGGCGATATGGATTTGACTTTTAACTGAAAAAATTGAAAGAGTTCTGCATATGTTGATACAATTCGTATGGTCGTGCGTCTCTACCAAATGTGGTGTTCGAGAGGTTTTTGATTTATCAGTGTTTATCTAACTCGCTTGGCTTTTACTTATTACTCATTTAGCTACCATGGATATTTTCCGGGGATAAAGTAAAAGGTACTTACCACTTGACAACGGACATCTCTAGGTATGGAGACAGCGCAGAGATTAGTGGTGCAATGCTGACAGACTTCAGCTTACTGATAGTTGGCTGGTTAGCTGTGGGGATGTCTTCGGCGTATATTAATTAGCAGCAAAGCAAAGTTACAACGAACTTCAAACGATCACAACTACTAACTATTCTGCGACGGTGGCGACTGATCGGCTGATGACGATTTTGACAGAGTGGTGACGAACAGCGAACTGACTATTACCGAACAGTTCGACCAGTACTACTGCCCTTGAGTCGTTGGTTTATATACTGATTTTCTCCCATTTGAAGATAGGTACTTCCTTGGTTGCTTCGTGGAGCGCGTGGCTGATCTTTGTTAGTTAGTTAGGTCGATGACCAGGTTTCGGACCAAATACAATATTATTATTATTTTATGTGCATATCTAGTACCGTGCGGTTTTCATTTTGTTCTCTTTTGTTTTATGTTAATCTAACAATTGAATTATACTATCAACCAAGTGGCAAATCATTAATGGGAGTTCTCGAAGTGTCCGTCACTGATTTGACCGAACATTTTTGTATTTGTATGACATCATTCACTTTTGTTTATCCTACCCTCCTGTAATCTTCGTGTACTTTACTCGATTATCCAGTGCGAACTCCGTTTTACTTCAATCTTTACTTTCCTCAGCTGACCGCAGTTCATCCAACACCATCAGTATT
>WSZQ02087285.1:0-14938 GCA_019419845.2 Weissflogia rhopalogaster
TAATTGAATATTTTTGTTTTTCTTAATGTATTTTTTCCAACTTTCATGTTTAACCACATATAAAAATTGATAAGCTTAAAATTTGAAAGATTAGGTTATTTTAAGTTAGGCTGGGTTAGGTTAGCCGTTGTTTTTAATGATAGAAGCAAAATGAAAGGAAATGTAATTTAATATACCATTTTCCTATTTTTAATGTTGTAGTTATCAGCAAATATGAAATTTCAAATGAATCCAGGAATATGCTCTGCAAAATGTAAACCAGAATATTTCCTCACATTTCAGCACAACCAAGAAAAATCGCTCGGAAAAAAAAACATCCAGATACTTAAAGACCAGTTTTCTAAAGGGGAAAATTCCGTAAAACCTATCAAGTTAATATTAAAATAGACTCACTTCAAAGTTTATAAATTGTTATAAACTGTACGGTACTGTCGGCACAACGAGTGTAAAAAGAAGAAAAACTAGTCGGCAAGAAGAAGCGCGAGTGTCGCGAACGTGCTCGGCTGCAAACCACCGCCCGCCTTCCAACTATCCAGGGACCGTAAACATTCATACATCAGTGTCGCCACAAGTCTACGGTGGTTGTCCTAGCCGGTGGCCTGATTTTTACGGACAATGACAAACGCATAAAGAAAATCTCTACCAACTCGCGAGCTCCACGCGTTGTCGTCGCGTTCGGGAAACTACTCCCAAGAATCACGACTTTTCTACCACTACACTCTCTCTTTCTCGTGTAAGCGTTGTTGCTGTAGTTTTGCATAAACCGCAATATGCTCTCCCCGTACTCCCTGTTTCTCATTTGTCTTCTATAAAAAGAAGACAGTGGATGAAAGAGTAGAGAGTGATGGAAAAAGGCGAAAGGGCAAAGAAACATAGAGAGAGAGAGAGAGAGAAAAGAAAATAAAGAAAAAGAGGTTTACAAAATAGATACCGGTGTTGTGTCATGACAAGCATCAGTCATGCGAGAGGAAGCGCCGCGACATACTTTCAACACCACCGACATAAAAATGCTAAAATAACAACGCTGAAATTTAGAAGTTGTGCGCCACGGAAGAATCCTGGGACATGGCCAGGAGGCATGGCGGCAGAGGGATTGGTCCATATCAAATCAACATCAAGCCGACGGAAATAGAAAACAACATCAACACATCAAAATAACATCAGAAATGTGTTTGCTTAGAAAAATGGTTCCTACTCTCCGATAGATGGCCAAACAAGATCGAATATATATGAGATTCATTCACTTAACTTACATTTGTAAGTTAAGAAAAAGAATTTATTCGTATTTCTTTAAATCACTTTTCCTAAACCGAACTAACCAAATCAATATTAATCTATCCCAACTTAACCCAACTCAAGCCAAGTTAAGTTCTGACATATGAGATGGACATGTATGCGTTGGACTAGATTGTGTATTATGGTCCTAATATTAGTTGGTCTTCTCTGCTCTTTCCAGTTAATATAAGTTGATATAAGTAATCGCAGTGTTCCAAAATATTTCATTTTGGATCTTCAGTAGTATAATATTTCCTTAATTGGCGTATCGCAGAGCATTTTTTCAACTGATAGTTTGTTGACCTTCCAACTCTTGCACCAGAAGAAGGTGTGTAACTTTCTCCGCAGTAGAAACATTCGTGGGTTGCATTCTTTCCAATACGGTATAGGTACCTCCGGAAGCACCCGAGAGGAATTGCCACAGCCAGTAGTTAGTTTCCTCAAGCCTTGGACATATCCAGATCACTATCCGAGGAATAAGTTTCCTTGGCCATTTACACCTGATTCTCTTCATCTATCTCGTTTGCCCGTTATTTACGACGCGATTTGACTGCGAGCTACGTTTCGCCTTTATTCATCCTAACTTAACCCAACATAACCAATCCTAACATTCCTGAATCCCAATCGAACCTAACCAAACTTAACTTAAGTAATCCTACTCAAAACATAAACAACTAAAAGAATCCAAGCTAAAAACTAATCAAACGAATACACCAACTTAAACAGTTCCTAAACATATCATAGCACCTTCAAATGCTTACTTAACCTAGAAAGAATATACTTGTAGCGTCTTGTAGTGGAAGGTATCTCCACCGAAATGCATGTTTATTTGAAGTTGAAGTTGAAGTCGAAGGTAGAAAGAAATAAAATCAACAGTAGCTACCAGCCGTTAGATGGCCGAGCGTGTGTTCTTTACAAATGTTTTCCCTTCAATATTTCCAACACACGGCGGTGGCGAGGCAAGGCATAGCAGGCCGAAATGATGTTTATCCAGTGTAATTGAACGTCATCTTTGCTGCGAGGCGAGTGCTTCATGGTATACGAAACAAGAAAAACGATCGGGCGCGACCGACGCGCGAGCTCGTACAAAAAAGAACGATAAAATAAAAACGACAGGGACCACCACGGGGGGTTGGCGATGTGTGTGTGTGTGTATGTTGGCAGTTGGCATGATGAATCGTTCGTTAAGAACGCGCTGCTGCTGCTGTGAGCGCGCAGCATTACGCGTATTATTCCGAGTTGAAGGATGCGTAATTTGATTATGTCTTCGTCGGGCGCGACGGCGCGCGGCAAATTTAATATGCTAATTGAAAGTACGAAGTTGTACAGTTGTACTCGTAGCGAGCAAGCAGCAGAAGCAACACGCACACGCTGGCGCTGGGTTTATTTTCGCGACCAGAAAGGCAAGTTTTGAAGGAAACTCATCCGAGCGATGCAGATCGCAAATTGCGCACCCACACGTTTTCGTAAATCTTCCTTTCGTCTCCTCATAGTATTTCTCTCTCTCTCTCTCTCTATCTCTTCTATCTCCTTATCTCTCACACACTTATCTCTCTATACCTATATTTCTCTGAATATTTGGTATACTGCTAGAAAGTATAGAAGAGAGAAAGAGGCAAGAGAAATATAAGGCGATTTGCAAATATGTGAATGCCAGCAAGTAAATATGCAATCTTAATAAAGCCAATGTAGTTGCGCAAAACTTTTAATAGGTTTTAGAGCTGTGTGCGGAGTGGTGTCGCCCAGACACGCTGATAAAACAAGACCTCAGAACAAAGAACGACGACGTGCAAATAGCCCTAGTTACACTCGGCAGCGCAAAATTACACAAAACTAATGCTAAATACTTAATAGTTTCTTGGGATTTGTTGATCATAGTGCAAAGTTCGTTACTCCACTCGTTTCGCCTCAGCTTCTCCCTCACTCTCGGCTCCCCGGAGTGAAAGTCAAACATTTGATGTTTGTTATGCAAACTTATCGCCCAAAGGCATGCAAACTTTCAGCGTTAAGATTTTACAAATCTGACAAATCGTTCAAAATTATTCTTACTCAGTTTCTACAATAATGCTTCTGTTCATAAATTACAAAAAAAATGCATTCATATACATTAGGATATGATAGATTACATTAGAATAGGTTAGATTATTTTAGGATAGGTTAGATTATGTTAGAATATGTTAGATTATGTTAGGTTAGACTAAGGAAAGCTTAAGGTAGATTCAGTTGGAAGATGTTAAATGAGTTAGAATGGAAATTTCATATGAAATTTAATATCAATTCGAAAAGTTTAAAGTGGAAAATTATAAACACTGAAAATTGGACTAAATGTATCCGGGAAATAAATTAAATTCGCCCAAAATGCGGTTGAGGTTAAATTCGCGACCGCGACCTCCACCGTCATCCACCCCCCCCACCCAGCGGTCCAATGAATAACTTTATCCTTATATTATTGCGAAAGTTTCGTGCGTCCAACTCCTGGCGAGGCGCAGCAGCGACGGCGGCGACGCGAAAGGCGGCCGAATGTGAATTAACAAGTCAATCCAACGAACAAGCGCTGCTGTGCCCACTGCCAGTGCCGCTGCTGTTGCAGGCCGGCCCCTCGGCAAACTTAGCGCAATTTATCATCGCCACCGAGTAGTTAATCATCAGCGCAGGTGCTTACAAAATGAATTATCATCGGTTAAGACACGATTTGTTGATTAAATTTCGCGTTTATGGATGTGTGCGTGTGTTGTGTGCTCGCTCATATGCTGCCGGCGCGGCCCATTGAGGGACGTGCGAGGAATACTTACAGAGGTGGAGAGCTGGAGGAAAAAGGGATGGTGTACAGTCTGGCGATGATTTATCCCTGCAAATGTGCGAAGCGCATCGAAAAATTTTACCGTCGCATTGCACATTTGTACAATCGTGGACGAGCGGAGAAGGGAGGGAAGTGAGGATGTTTCATGCAGCACAGGGATGTCATATAATAATAAAATTTACATTTATATAATATTAGAGAGGGGAGAGTAATATGCTGAGGTTATAATTGACTTGAAATTGTGGAGTGTAATGGAACTAGTTTTTTTTAAGTAGAGACTAGTCAGGTTGTAAATGCTCTCATATGGAAAATAATAGGTTAAGGTTGAAAGGGAAGGATTAGATCAAAGTGTGTACCTGTATAGTGGGGACAGGTTAAATGAAGTTAGTTCAAAGTACGTTAAGTTTGCTTAGGTTATCCTACGTTATTCCTGGCGTATTAAAGTATTCAAATCTATGAAATCATTTATTTGCAATAAAATTGATTTTTCGACTTGGTTTCGGTTTGATTCGAATAGGTTAAGATGTTAGGTTAGGATAGGTCAGTTAGTTTAGGTTAAGATCTATGTACCATCTATGTTTGTAGGATATAAAAAAGGCCCAGTAAGCTACGTCAGCGATTTCCAAACGATTTGTACCTGTCCCCTCCCAAATTTCTATCAAATTTTGTTGCCGCCCTCCACGTTTAATTATTTGTTGGGCTCTGTTCTTGCAATTTTCATGGAAATGTATTGACAGACAGAGTCGGGATAAATACCTTGATTCATTTGTCCCGACATTTGTCCCATTTCTACCAACGTCCTATGGATCCTATGTCCTATGTCCGATAATGTAATAGACTTCTCCTCGCCTACACCAAGGATCACCCCCCTTTCCGTGTGACCCTTGCCACATATGCATACCAAAACTCAAATTCAGCGCACTATTTCTTGGGCCAAAGTTAGTACAGTTAGTCAAACTCTGAACTATATTGTTCCGAAAGGAAGTTATAAGCAGCTTATGTTTCATGCCGGTAGATAGCGAGGTAATTACCATCCATCGGTAAAAGTATCGAAAAAACATAGTGTTGATATTTAATGCTTAAACCTCCGTTAAGTACTGGAGGTAAGTATCGACACTTATCAATACCGATACATTTTTGACACTCCAACTTGGAATAAGAACTTTGTTGCGAACCGATGGCTCCGGGAAGTTTCAATTACCAAAGCCACTGATAAGGCTATAACCTTAGTTTATAATATTACATGTTTAGGGAATTTTCCATATTTTTTATGTATGACGTCAAGTTATTTAGGGCCATTAAGAATTAAATATATAAACACGTCTTGTGTTTATAAATATCCAGAGATTGAAGTGGTTGACGCGACGGGTTGGCGCCTTGCATAGGCCTGGCTTCTCTCACCACCAGACGGATCTCCCTGAACAAATGTGGTGCAGCTCGACTTATGCGCTTAGGCCCGAGATCGGATACACCCGGAGAGAAGACAGAGACAGAGAGAGAGTGCCAGCGTGTGGCAGCGTGTGCCCGAATGCCTCGAGAAGCATGGTGTGAGGGTGGATTCAGCCTCACCACCACCTAAACCTAAAAATAGTGTAAGGAAGTGGTGGTACCACAAGGATGGCTGTGTGAAGGCTGTACACACCCCTGTAAGGTTTACAATTTTACTTAATAAAACCAGTTGCTATCCAAAAGCCGAATGAGCCATTTCTCTTCTCATCTTTACCTTCCAAAACGTGCAACATAGACAACTGGTAGCTGTCGGCCTGTAATCTTCAAGACGTTCGTTTGCATGTGGACTCAGCGTGTTCACCGCGCTACAAATAGGGCTGCCACTCAAAAACGTCCACTTTTAAGTGTTTAGTTAAGTCGTAATAACACCGACGATTGAACCCGGCGCGTTCACCGCGTCACAAAAAGGGACTGCCGACATTGGTTAGCGACAGGCTTAATTAGTTTAAATTTAGTAATAGTAATAAGAGTTGTATTTGAAGTAAGGTGAAGTTTAGACATCGATAACAAAAATAGTTAAATAGTAAAAGTAACGTTAATTGTTCCTAATATTTCCAAAATTATCCTAAGGGATATATTTTGAGGTTATGAAGTTCCTTATTAAAACCTAACCCTCCTAATTTCAAATTAAGTTGAAATATAAATTATGGACGTTACATTTGAAAGTTAAGTTCTTTACATATATTTCCAAGTTAAACTATCCCAGTTCATAGAATACGATAATAAGTTAATGCAATCTAAACACACCAATTGTGTTCCTAAGTTCAAATAAAATGAAAACTTTACAGTAATAACAACTTTGCAGTAATAAAATTTGCATATAAATAATATCAGCATGGTGTGCCAGATGAGGTTATAATACGTCATTTCTCGAATTAAGGTTATAAATGCGGTCGTGTGGTCATAACTGCATACGGAATGCCTAAATTATGGACTTTGGGACGTATCCAATTTCCTGCCACCCGCGCCCGCATGCCCACCAAAACGGCGAAGAAAAACACGTTCGCACGCACCACGCGCTCTCATATGGCTCGCGAATAAATCATCGGCCGTATTGGCAGCAGCACCCACAGCACACAGTTAAAAAAAATCACGCGCGCGCGCCCTCTAGCTGACAGCAGCAGCCGGAAGCGATCAAGTCAGGAGAATGTTGCAACTTGTCATACAATAGAAAGAAAAACCGTCAATTCTTGCTGTTTGCCCAGCGCGCCGTGAAGGAAAAACGATTTAATGCCCGTTGTTTTGCGGCCTCGTCCAGTCACAGCTTGTGAACGTGCTGCCTTTAAAACGGCTCCACATTTTCCGGACGCGTAAAGTCCAGCCCCAGTAAATATTTTGCAATGTTTGCAATGCTGTAAACCAGACTTTGGCGCAGAAGAAATTAGGAATGTCGCGTAGCGTGGGGCTCATTTCGCGATGCATCATGTGCAGCCAGATGCCGTTTTTCTTGCTCTGGCGTCGTTGCTTTGCTATTACTGTTGCCAGCAGGGAACAACAGCTGGCAAAAAAACCAGCACGCCAGTATAACGATCTAATAAAATGCTTCAGCAAATCGCAGCCGCTTGCGAGCAATTTCAACAAATTAAAACTACATTTTTCACACCTTACTACGCAGCAGGCAAACAAACTCTAAAAATCAAATAATTTTACCTCTATTTCACTCGCCACTGGTGTTTTTCTTCGTTCCAAAGGCACACACCATAAAACAACGCACTAAATAGTTTAGAACAGTGTTAATTGTGAAACAAATGCTGAATAACTTCACTTTTAACTGAATTCTAACAACAATTGTACGTTTGCACAGTAAATCAACAGAAACAAATGATGTTGACTTTTTACTGTCAGTTGTCAGTTTTCTGAAGTCGACAAATTTGTAATATTCAAAAAAATGTCAAATTACTTTTAAAATCAGTGAATGAAGGCCAAGATACCAATAAAACAATAAAATGCCTTATAGTAACTGTTGTCATACCACCATAATATTATAACAATTGATATTTTTAATAATATTTACAAAATAATTGTGTTCTGATACCTGTGGCGCCATCTACATACAAATATCTGTATCAAATAATATTGGATTTTCTTTCAATTCAATTAATTATTTTGAAATTTCACAATAAATTATACTTATTATATATAAATAAATTACTGATTATGAAATAATTTCAAAGGTGATTGGGGATAATTGAAATAAACCGGAAAAATAAACAATTCAATAAATTTAAATTTCATTGCAATACCGCTGTCGCCATCTACATATTGTAATTGCAACTTCCACGAAATTTAAAGTTAACAATATTAATAAGAGAATAATAACAGAAGTTGCTGTACCTTAGGTTTAGTTTGGTTACGTTAGGTTATGTTACATTTTTAGGTTATGTAAAGTCTTTATGAGTTTAAATTTCTAATTATTTAATTTCGTTCTAATTCTGCTAGCGCCATCTATGAGATAGTCAAGCAATTATTCCTTAATTTAAATTCAAATTAAGAGGACTGAAATTCAAACTTTGTTCTAAAATATTTTCTAATCTGCATATTACAGAATACCCATCCTTGTACGAATCGATTCCTTATTAAATATAGTTTGTTTTAATATGCACATTTATGCCTAAATGTTGGATAATTATTGAGATATTTATTAAGTGAAGAAACGTCTTTTCCGAAAATGTTGAGTTTTAGGTTTTTCATTTTTTTCATATTTTCCGTATTTCTAGAATTATAAAACATGCACCAATCGATTCAAATCAAATCGAGAAAAATCTAAAACTTGACATTTCCCGGAATAGATGTTTTTGAAACGATAAATATCTCAATAATTACCAAATATTTCGGCATAAATGTGCATATCAATACAAAGTAGATTTAATGAGGAATCGATTCGTATAAGGATGGATATTCTGTAACATGCAGATTAGAAAATATTTTAGAATAAAGTTTGAATTTCTCGTTTTAGTTCCGCATTTTGCAACTTAATAAAACTTAATAAAACTTAATAAAACTGCAACTTAATAAAAAAGCAATTTAATTTTGTTTCTGTCGAATGTTGACAGAGATTATGTGTCGTGAAATTGAAAATTAGTTATAGTTGAGGATATGGCAAATATGCGCCTGCTTCATTAAACTTGCATGGGATTTATGTCATTTAAACTTTTTTAAATTGAGTAATGTTTGCGCCATCCGCGCGAAAAACCGTCAGCGCAAACAAAATGGAAATGACTTGTTATCAACGCGAACTTTTCTCCCCTGGCCTCTTTGCCTACCTCACCCCTCAGCGCGCGTACATTTTCTTTATTCAAACGTGTTCCTTCTTTCTCAGCGCACAAAAACTAAATCAAACATTCCAGCAGCGAGACAAAAGTTTTCGGTTTTCTTTTCGGTTTTTTTCAGCGTTGTTGTTGTTTTTTTTTTTCGTTTGCAAATGCGTATTGTCGTCTCGAGTAGATTCACCTCTCTTCGTCCGCCGGATTGTTTGTTTCCCGGTCATTTGTTCATTAAATTACCAAGATTTGCATTTTTCTTCGGAAAAAGCAGGTATGAATGGAGGGAAAAGCTGGGCGATGAAAGCGAGACTTTTGTGCTTTCGTCGTTTTTTTTTTCTCCCAGCCTTCGGCTTTCCTTTGGATTTTAATAAATTTGCTCATGCGAACCACAAAACAGCCAATCATTACATTAAAGCGACGTTGTGGAACTAGTTGTGTAAAATGCAAGAGGGAAAAAACGAAATATAAAAGGATGTTGGGAGAAAAGAGGGGAGGTAAGGGAGTCAAGGGGCGACAAGGTGGGGGCGAGGAAGAAATGAAGGAAGAAAAGTAGGTACATGTAAATCTACTCCTCGTTCGGTTTTGAAGCGCTTTTCAGGGCCATTTATACGGATTTTATTGAAGCTCTTTACGTATAATGCTACTAAATAAAGAAATATCCAATAAGAGTTGAGTACTTTCGAGTCATAATTAGTCAATTTCACTTTAGATTGATGTTTTATGTTTGGAGGTTAAATTTAACGTCTTTAAACCAATAAGGTTAACACGTTCACTGCAATTTTGGTTGCCTTCACCACTTTATAAATGAAAATCGGAGTTTTAAAGCTCAATATTTTTTATTACGTGAAACTTACAATCGTAAATAAAACATGAAATGAAAGAGCAACTCAGATAGTTTTAGAAATGTGCTTACTTTTTTCGTACTTTACCAAATTGTAGAATACAAAAAGCTTTCTGTTCAGTAGTCGCTGTTTGGTACTGAATTATATTCACAAAGTCACGATCCTACCTCGTTTACAGCCGTGGAGTCATTGCTGCGCAACTGCGCTTCGCTCTTTCATTATTTGCTGACTTAAGCATTATGCACTAACAAGTGCTAGTACTCGAGCGCGCAATGCGCGACAATTGTCAGACTTGGTTTAGGCAAGCGAGTTTTAACTTTTACTTAAAATCCACGATCGAGATAGCTTTGTAGGACAAGAGAAGAGGCACTTTTGAAAAAGGAAGTATCTTTCAAGCATATCCCGATAAAATTCGTTCGGTAGGTCAGTTTTTAATTAACTATTCCTGTTCGCGTGTATTGCGTCTTTAACTATGATTTTTCTATGCACTCGCGAATCTCTCCACGAGCTCTAAATTAATAGCCACGGGTGCATTGATCCTCTGACAGGCTCACAACGACCAGGTGGTAATTTAACAAATATTTATTTAACACACGTACAAAACTCACAACCCACCTAATTGTGCCACGGTCGAACAAGAATAAAATCGAGCCGAGGGCGCGCACCACTTAACTAGGCCAAAAAGGGACGCTCAGTAGCGTTGCGCAGTTGCCACCCGGCTCGTTATCTTGGCGTGCAAGGCGCCAAATTGAAATATTATTGGTGACCAGCATTACAGCGCCGAACAATTCCCTTGACCACTATTTGAAAGTTATTCGGAAACTCTTAAAATTCTTTTATTCAATGCTACAATACTTTAAAACTCTAATATTCATTCATAAACACACTGCACTAGGAACTCTTAAAAATTATTATAAAAAATTCAAAAACTGAAAAATACAATTTTGCCAGCCCACCTGAGCATGTCAGTTGGTAAGGTTTCGGTCTATCAGGCAGTCGAACGAGGTTCGAGTCCCCGGTGTGAGCAACCCCAAAATAAATTCACACTAAAATCACTCTATTAATTCACATTCATTACAAATTCACACACTCTTAAATCAAAATATTAACCCACACCGACAAAAAAAGGCACAACACAACAATCGCAATGCGCAACTCACAAAAATACAACACACACAACAAGAAACCACAACATCACAATATCAACAACATCAAAAATAGTTACGTCACCACCTAGTAGATGGCAGCAACTGCATTATACCTACAAGTACCACTATCTCCACCACTCTGCGCATATAGAAATTTGCGTGGGGAAGATAAAAGTCTTCCTCCAACATTTATTGTAAATGTAAAATTAATTCTATTCTTGACTTTACTGACTTAAGTTCAAGTAACAACTATTCTTGATTCACGAATATAATTCAAAATCACTTTGAATAAAGTTTTTTTGTGTTCCGTTGTAAATTTCGGCGTGTTAAATTATAAAACCACCAAATTCCTTCAACGTCTTGGACCAAGAAACATAACTAAATACAAAACAAGTCATGTCAATAATTTGTAATATGCTCGCTACTACTACCACTCATTATCCCTTTGAAATTTGTCTGCAGGTATAAATATTCCTAAAAGAACCCAACCAAATTTGACAAAGTCTATCAAGAAATAATTAGTCAATGCCTCTATAAAATAATATTACCCAGAGCGTTGCTTAAGTAAATTTGTTTTCCCATTAAAAGTTTGTCGTTTATTTCATCATGCGTCCGCTTTCCCATCCTCTCCCTCTTGTAACCACCACGGCCGTTTGGATTGGCCATGTCTCACGAGATGAATAGTAATTTTCCGCCGGTACGTTATACGATGGAAAACTGTTTGCCTTTGCATCTTTTTCCAAGCGGATATTAAGCACACTTATGCAACCCCGCGGCGCGATATTAAAAATTAACTCGATTGTTTTGCGCCGAAACGCTGGCGCCGGCCACAGTGAGCGAGAGAGAGAGAGAGGTTAGGCTACCGCAGTCGCCATCAGGAGGAAATTTTCATCGGCAATGAAGCGAAGAAGCACATAACTTTATCTAGTCGCCAGTCAGCGAGAAAGTATAGTTGAGAGACATTTTACTCTGGGTATATTACACTTTTGTCTTACCTCGCTTCTATCTCTTTCTTTTAGCACTTGTAGACCTACAGACTGTTGGAGAGACAGAGAGGGAGTTAGTGAAAGAAAGAGAGGCTAAAGAAGGTGGTTAGACCCTTAACTTTCTTCTCTTACGTTCTTTCCCTTTTTTTATCACAAGTACTGCCGACCACAGACAAGACCCACGGACTGAAGGAGAGAAGAGAAACGGAACGAGAAAAGTGAAGAAGGAGAAAGATATGTGGTTACCTAAAAGAACGAGATTAAACTTTAGCTGTAATAATGTACACGTAAATTTCATCCACTTCGTAAAAATTGCGTCTGCCTGCATAATAAAAAAGATGTTGGGAGATATTCAAATTTCAAAGCTTCATTTTAATTTCTAACCCTTGCTAGTACGGTGTCACTTTCCCGTTTCCATTTTTTGTCTCACTTTTTTGATGTCAGTAAAAAGGGAAAGCAATAAATGGATTTTCATTGCGGGTTGGACGGTATGGAAATGAGACACGAAAAAAGTGTACAGTGTGCAATTGGATTTTTAAATCGCGTAATTAAAAGCAAATATTATTTTTCCATAACCTCCTAAAATGATACTGTAACCTATAAGTGACAAACACTTAGAGAGACGTAAATTGTATAGGTTGCCTCCTATACATTTTATTTATAGAAAGCTTAAAATTAAATTTGTATAAGTGTATATTTGGTTGCCTAGTTCTTTCTCGAATAGTCAATAAAACCTACATAATAAAAACTGAAATAATAAAAATAAGTTTAATGCTAGTAAATTATGGTTAGATGAATAATTGTATTAAGGTTAAATATTAGTTTTTATTATTATTGTCTCCGTAAAAGTTTTACGCCGTGTTTAGGAAAGAAAACGTCATTTTAAAATTTTAGTTTTTGTATTATTCAAAAACTATTGCAATGAAGGAAATAAAAATACTATTAAATTGATCTGAATTTTATTTAGAATACATTCAGAAAGAGGTTTTCTATAAAGATGTTTAGTTTTCTCGATATTGACAAATTTAATTGTTGTGAACACATTGGGTTGCCTACTATTAAAGAAATTTTAAGTAATTACAAGAGTTTAATTGGTTGCCTAGGGTGTACGACGTTGACTTAAGTTCGTTTGCATTGTAGCGCGATAACGTTGGAGGTGCCCTAAGTAACATTAAAGTTGCTGTTATTCAAAAAATATTTTAGAATAAAATTTGAATTTCACGTCGGGTCGGGCCCGGTCCTCTTAACACATCGGCGAAATCAAGGAACTTAGCTAGAAAGATGCTGTTAAGACTGGTCCTGTGCAATCAACGGGAAATAAATTAACATTTAAAAAAACCGCGACTAACGCTTTTAAAAGATAATGACAACTGAAGGAACGAATCTAATCTGAAAAACATTAAATACACTATTTCCATGTAATTCAGTTGCAACTCCTTAAGCATACATTCAGTAATTATATCCATAAATTCAGTGAATTGTTTTGCAGCTTTGGTTATGCAAAGATGCATACAAACCTTTTTTCTGTACCCTTAAGTTATGTGACCTTTAACTTGCAAACCGGTTATTCAACAATGAATTCTATTAATGAAATGCGTTTAAACTAAACTATAAACGCTTCCGACATAAATAAAGAAGAAAATCACCTCTGCTATTCATTTTTGTCCTTGTCCTAGTCCTAGCGAGATAAGTGCGAGCTGTGCTGGTATAAAATTTTGCATAACTTACGGTCACTGCCACATAGCGGTGTTTAAAATGCGCAAAGCTCGAAAAAGATACGGCGTACGTTTGCAAATAAATGCCATGGTCGTGGACAAGACCAGCGCGTCCCATCGCGAACGGGCCAAAAAAAAGGGAGAACCCAACATCACACCGACGCTGACACCGATACCGACATAAATTTCCAAACCGACTATGCAAATACACCATGTCCCCGCAAACTTGCAACGTGGTAAAACTTTGCCGCACGCTACACGTGTAAAAAAATCCTCAACATATTCAACATACTCAATTCTGGAATACACCCACGAGTACAGCGAATAGAATATATTCACGCGTATTTATTGGCGTCAAAAATTGCGAACTTTTCGCCGCGTTTAAATACGCCAACTAGAAACGGCGGGAAAACTGAGGGAGCAAAACGTAGAAAAAGGGAGAGGGGCGAGCGAGGGCGTTGGAGAGTTAAATTTGGGAAAATAGGCAGGAATGGAGGGAAACAGAGGAGATGAGAGAGCGTCAGTGAATTAAAACTCGTGAAATTTCTGGTGGACTGACACCACACACGTGGCGTCCGTTACAATGTAGATTTTGAGGAAATTTTATTTTCGCGACACGCGCGCGGACGCACGTGTGGAAAAGAATTTCCATGCGGATGACGAGATAAAACTCTGGGATAACTCGGCGGTAAAAATTACATCCGGACAAACCAAGCTGTGACATGAAACCAAGTTATACTCATGCATATGTGCACATACGGGCAAAAATACGAATAATGTTGGGAGATTGTAAAATTTAAGTTGTTAAAGTTTTTGTTATCACTTTTAAGGCGAAAGGCTCAAGGTAGAAACATCAAAGATGCCTTATATGATTCAGAATTTTATTTTGAAGAAATACACCAAACGGATTTTTGATATTTTGTTTAGTTTTCTAGATATTATTAAATAAATAGTTGTGTGTGCTATGGGATGTATTCTCATGTTGTTTTGTTATCTATGTTAGGGACTAAATAGGTAACTTAACATTACCAATAATAAAAAGATTCAGAATGTTATTTAGAAGATACTCAAAAATCAGATACTTTGTTTGGTTTGCAGGGTACAAATAAATGTATCACTTTGTGTGATTAAGGTTGCATATCGTCTTTCCACTTTTCCTGTTTAACAACTCGGCGGAAATTTAGAAGGGACACAGAAAACGGATTTTTGATATTTTGTTAATTAACGAGATATTAATAAATAAATACCCTGACGTATTTTCGGTTGCATTCCTTTTCTTTTGTTTCCAAATTTGTGAGGTAAATAGGTAGCATTCACAGTAATGACTCAAACGATACAGAATTGTATTTAGAATGGACTCAGAAAATCGATTTAAAGATAATTTCTTGAAATTTCAGGCG
>WSZQ02087296.1:3973-14938 GCA_019419845.2 Weissflogia rhopalogaster
GTTAACATGGGAAACTCTGAACAATGAGAGTAGTGGTGCTGGAACAAATTGGTCCTCGGGGTTCGGAGTTTAGGATTTGGTCTTAGAAGTTTACAACACATTATGGTAATTAGTTTATTTATCGCTACTCTGAGGACATGAATCCCTATGGAATTCCTTCAAACTAGAGTTTTCCCATGGTTTTCGATTCCGTTCGTTGGATGGCTGATTGTTGGATAGTTGAAGCATCAAAGGGGATAGTTTTGAGGAAGACTAGATTGAGGATAGACTAGAGAATGAGATTGGACGTGTTTTGAGTTTGGAGTAGAGTGGCTTATGGCCATTGGTGTTGGTTCGAAGCCACGCGACCGTTTGAGTTTAGAGTACAGATAGTTGAGTAGCAGAAGTAGAAGAGGTAGTAGACATAGCCGGAAGTCCACCCTCACAAATCACGGCCGTAAACGATTGCTTTGGCAACGGTGGCGGTGGTCTCCGGTGGTCGACTGTGGTGGTTGGAGGCGGGTGCTGCACATAATCCTATAACAAGTTGTTTGGAGCTAGCCGACGCATGGGGTAATTAATAGCCCGACCCTGCCACCCGACGTCCGCTGTCCAACATTCCAATGGCAACGAATTGGAAAACGGCAAAAAGATGACCGACGTCAGGAGAGATAACAATATGTATCTTTTGCAGAGGCGGTTACTCAGACATGGAGGTAGAGGTTGAGATAGGGATAGGGATAGAGATACACGTAGAGGAAGCACCGAAATAGTTTAATTACAATGAAACCCTAAAACTTTGCTATTTCGTCGACGGCGCGGCCTGGGTATATTAATTAAATTAACTGATACAATGAATATGATTAGGATAGGTCTCTTCTGGAAAAGGCCATGGCCATGGTTTATAAAATGTTATTTAGACTGGAAACAACTTTGGATAAAAACTACTTTGATCACATCGTCCCAAATACGTCAATAATTCTAGAATTTTCATGAAAATAAGAATAGAACTGATTGAATGTAGAAATATGAGCAATTCCACTTTCTAAGAACCTATGATATCCTAGAAAGTGGAATATTCCTTGCTCTCTATGGGAATTCCACAGACTTTCTTGAATTCAGGAGGCTCAGATCTGTTGATTTAGCCAATCATTATGATACGAACGAGCACCAACTAGGGTCTGACCGATAAATCACAGTTGTCCCAAGAACAAATAGGAATCGAAATAGACTAAACACGGATCATGTTCCTTCCAAGTTCCCAGGTTTCCAAGGAAAAAACATAATCTCAAGGAGGCAACGAAGAGAAAAGAAAGTCCCAAAGAGACATATAATTGACATTTTTATAAAAAGATGTCAGGGGTCTCATATTCGAACAGTCTTTGAATGAACTTTTATTTTGACCCTGTTGTAGAATATATCCTTTGAAACTTCTCTGGGACTTCTTTAAAAATGAAATTAGGATAAGTCAACTGATAAAATGAATATGATTAGGATTCACCTCTTTTGGAAAAGGCCGAGGCCTTGATAAAATGTTATAGAAACAACTTTAGATAAATTCCTCAATAATTATAAAATTTGCATAAAAATATAAACAGATCTGTTTGTACGAAGAAATATGAACAATTCCACTTTCTAAGAACCTATGATATCCTAGAAAGTGGAATATTCCTTGGTCTCTATGGGAATTCCACAGACTTTCTTGAATTCAGGAGAAATTATCTAGTCTCTCATCGGTAATCACAATTGTCCCAGGAACAAATATGAATCGGAATAGACCAAACACGGATCGTGCTCCTTCCAAGTTCCAAGGTTCCCAGGGAAAGACCATAATCTCAATGAGAAAACGAAGAGAAAAGAAAGTCCCAGAGAGACATGTATTTGACATTTTTATGAAGAGATGTCAGAGGTCTCAGATTCGAACGGTCTTTGAATGGCCTTTTATTTCGACCCTGTTTTAGAAGATATCATTTGAAACTTCTCTGGAACTTCTTCAAAAATAAATCGGGATAATGAATAATAGATTTTTTATGGGACCCCATTAAAGATAGACATATTCGTACAAGCCTCATTTCTTTCGGAAGCTTAAGAAACCCCGAACCCCAGACTCTGGACCCTAGAGTCTACGAATTAAATTAAATTGAAACGCCGGATTGAATTAAATATTCCGTGGAGGCGGTTAGTGGCGTTGGTGCTAGTGGTACGGACGGCGTCGACATCGGCGGAAGCCTTGAGTTCTTACGTCTCAACTATCATGGTTGAAGCGGAACAGAACGTAGAAAGAGCAGGAACAGGAATAACCTCAGCTGGATGGTCTCAAAACGCGCAAGGCATGTTTATTCACTTCCTTTCATTTCGTTAAACTGATTTTCCCGGAATTACATATAAACATTAGATGTAACGAGACACGGGATCAAACCTATTTTCCGTTATTGGCAGGTTTTCGCATCTTAGAGGTAAACACAATACCAGAACGGAGGGGGTATGTTTTTTGAAAGTCAGGAGGCCCAGAAGTAAAGCAGTGTATTATTTTTAAGTTTCCGCGTCAGACCGGTTCCGCATAAGACAAGTCAATTTATAATTGATCTAAATCACTTGAACTGACTCAACTGGAATTTTTTCGTTAGACAATTTTCCGTATGAAACAGGTCCAACATATGACAAGTTTCACTGTATTTTCAATGTTAATGAGAAGATATGGTCCTTCGTACCGGATAGATTCGTCGGAAGTGGAAAATATGATGATGTAACATGTATCTATCAACTAAACTAAATTAACTCCACTTTTTTGTACACCTAGAAAAAAAAATTCGCCATCTTTTTATGTCTTTTTGATTACGAGCAATCGAAATGAACCTCTTTTATTAGATTTTATGTGTGTGAGCTTCACATCTTTCGCTCGCTTTACCCCGATTCGATTTAGATTTCTTTTCATTAGGATAATTTGTCTCCTGGGACTCGACGAGCAAAAAACGCGACGAGAAAATGTAACTATTTAAAATGCGAGTCGATGGAAAGGCTGTGTGCCATTTATACCCTGGAAGCCCTCGAAACTTTTTTGCAACTTTTTCACCTCCTCCTTCTACAACTCCAACTCCTTGGAGTTGATGTGTCTAGTCTGAGCGTCTGAGGTGGTTTGGGGTGGCCTGGAGGTCGCTTTGGGTGGTTTGGATTGATTAGGGGTTGGATTGGAGATTGCAGCTTAGGAAGAGGAAAGCGGCGAATTGATCAGGACGGAGAGGTACAGATAGAAAGTAGAAGGAGCTGGCTGGAGGTTGAAGTAGATAGTTCGTGGAGGTAGAAGGAGTTGGTTTGAGGTGTCCAGAAGTAGTTTGAGGTCACCGGAGGTAGTTTGAGGGTAGGAGGAGGTTTGAGAGTAGAAGAAGATAGTTGGAGGGTAGAAGGAGATGGTTGGAGTTGACTGAGAGAGGATACTGCCATCCGTTTGGTTACTTTAGTTCTGCTTTACTGCCAATGAGGCGTGGGTCGTCTCACGTAACCAACTCGCAATACTCATAATCAACCTTTTTTGTTAGGAGTATGACTACTTCCATTCTAGCCATAGCCAGGTTGGCTTAACAAGTCGATTGGGGACCTCTAGGCTCTTTGGAACTACTATGCTCTACGTTTTCAAAGTTTTTGTTAAAAAAAAAGAGTTCAAATGTATTTCTTGTAGCAGAGTTGAAGCATTTGAAGGTCGGCCATTCAAATGCAAAGCTTTGGAACAATTCGATAGTGAGTAGGAGCTTTTGAAGGGTTTCTGATTCATATAATTCTAATCCCTATATATTTACCTCTATCTGTGCCTCTATCTGTTTCTCCATCCCTCTATCTACTCCTCTATCCGTTCATCTATTTATATCTGTCTGTTCCTCTATCCCTCTTTCTGTTCCTTCTCTCTATCCCTTTATCTCCTTATTTCTATGTTCCTAGAGATGGATAGGGAGCCTCTCTATTCCTCTTAATTCCCATCCCACTCTATTCCCCTCTATCTCAATCCCTGCATTCCACTTGGTTTGATTACTTTAGTTTTGCTTTACTGCCAATGAGACGTGTGCCGCCTCACGAAACCAACTCGTAACCACCTTTTTTGCTACGAGTATGTCTACTCCTAGCCACAGTCAGGTTGGCATAATAAGTCGATTGCGGACCTCTAGGCTCTTTGGAACTACTATGTTCTACGTTTTCCAATTTTTGTTTTTATAGAAAAACAGTTCAAACGTATTTGATGTATCATAGCTGAAGCATTTGAAGGACGGTCCTTCAAATGCAAAGCTTACAAACAATTGGATAGTGTGTAGGAACTTTTGAAGGGTTTGTGATTCACATAATTCAAATTCCTATATCTTTACCTCTATCTGTTCCTCAATCCCTCTACTGTTCCTCTATCCCTCTATTCGTACCTCTATCCGTTCCTCTATTTATATCTGTTTGTTCCTCCATACCTCTCTCTGTCCCCCCTTTCTCTTTATCTGTCTATCCCTCTATCTCTTTATTTCTTTATTCCTAGGAATGGATACGGGCCCTGTCTATTCCTCTTAATTCCTTTCCATTTCTCTCTCTCTCTCTTCTATTTAAATCTCTCTATTCCTGTCCCTGCATTCCACACCCTCTACTCCACACCTCTTTTTACACTACATTCCTCAATTGCTCTATCCCCTCAATCCTCTATCTTATAAAAGTAGACCGATCGAACATAGACCAAAAAAGTCACTATTATTCCAATTCTTCCTATTCCTCCCTTTAAAATAGTAGACTATTAAGAATGTGACCTGAGAAATTAATGTCCACAGACCGAGCACGAAATAAGAGTGAGGGAGTCTAAAAACATGTAGTAGAAGGCTATAGGATACAGCCTTCAAACAACATTGCTGACACTCACTCAACTTTCCGGTTTTCCGGCGTTCCGCATAGCTTAACGTCCATAACACCAACGGAAGTACCTATATACAGAGTGTTTGCAATCTTCCATTCTTCATCCTCCTCGACTCTATATTTCTCCATAGGCTGCTATGGAGTCAATAGACCTTCGTTATGAACTCGTAGAATGTTTATATTTAAGATGACCCTGTCACCAAGGGTGTTAGCTGAGCTTTAGAGGACGTGAAAGATGACAGGAATGGCGCTCACGTCCGTTGGTTGATGCTCGGAACGTGTCTGCATTAGCAGACTTGGAAAATCCGCGAAAAATAGTTATTGAGTGTCGCCCGAGGCGAAAATGGCAAAAGTGGAAAGACCACAACCTCTGCATCGACACCCCGATGTCACAGCTCCCAACCGACATTCCCCAAGCAAAAGTGGAGGCATCGTGGAAGCCCACAACCTCTCGATCGAGACCCCGACCTCTCACACTACTCTGATTCCAATACTAAGCAGAGTTTCTACTACAACTACGATTTCCCGACGTGACAACACAGCAACCTTTTGGTATCTGTAAACACTGCGAGGCTCTCCGAGACTTCGCCAACCTTCCCGGGTCTGCCCGAGCATCGCCCGGCCTCCACCAGCTTCCCCCATCTTTCCCCAGCCTCCCCAAACTCTTCCAGTCTCTCTAGCAAGTTCCCTCGGCCTTCCCAACTGAAGCTTGTTGAAGCCTGGGATTTGTGGGACGCTTGGACGATCGCTATGTCTTCTGATACTTTTATATTTCCACGCTTCATGCATAACAATTTTATTCATGATATTCACATGAAGCGTAGCAAACACATTCATAGCCTAGAAAAATTATGCCCGGCTTATAACCTCAACTCTTTTAACTTCTCCTCGTTCCCTTTTCTTTCCTTGTCTTCTTTTCCTTGTCTTTTTTTGTCTCTTTTTCCTTGTCCTTCCCTTGTCTTTCTTTCCTTTTCATTTCTTTACCTCCCGCTTCTAGGTCTTCTCTTTCCCTAGGCTTTCCATTCCTTGTCTTCCTTTGGTTTTTCCTTCCTTATCCTCCAATCCTTTCCAGGTCAGATCAGACGAAACCAAAGGAGATCGAACCAACCTCCCCCCCAAGAAGTCTACTATTTTTGCCTTGTATACAAAACTACTTTTCGAAATACCATGAAAAGTTCTCATGAACCTTAACAAAAGAACATGAAAGAAACATGGCGATGATCTCTTACGGAGTGCATTGAAAAATTTTAACGATTCGCTTCAAAGGACCATGAGAAGTTTTGTCGATTCATGAAAAGTCATAATGATCTTGTTCGAAAGGCGAAGGAATATTTCAATGATAAGTTTCGGAAGACCATGGAAATATTACTTGATAATTCGTTTCGAAGGATCATGAAAGGTAATGAGGATCCATTTCGAAGGACCATGAAAAATCTTAGTGATCTATTTCGAAGGACCATGAAAACTTTTGTTGATCTGTTCCGAAGGACTATGAAAAATCTCAATGATCCGTTCCCTTTCCTTTTCTTTCCTTTTTCTAGCCCCCCCACTTCTTTGCCTTCTCTTTCCCCTTGGCTTGCCTTTCCTTTCCTTGGCTTTCCTTTCTTTCCATACCAACCCAGCTCAGACTAGGTTAAACCAAAGCAGAGCAAACCAACCATCCCCCCAAGAAGTCTACTAACTTTGCCTTGTTTACAAAACTACTTTTCGAAATATCATGAAAAGTTCCGATGAATCTTAACAAAAGAACATGAAAGAAACATGGCGATGATCTCTTACGAAGTCCATTGAAAAGTCTTAATGATTCGTTTCAAAGGGCCATGAGTTTTGTTGATTCATGAAAAGTCATATTGATTTGGTTCGAAGGACCAAGAAATGTTTCAATGATACGTTTCGGAGGACCATGGACATACTACTTGATAAATCGTTTCGTAGGATCATGAAAAGTAATGAGTATCCGTTTCGAAGGACCATGATCCGTCCTCTTTTCTTTCCTTTTCCTAGCCTCCCGTTTCTTTGCCTTCTCTTTCCTTTGGCTGGTCTTTCCGTGCCTCCCGTTTCTTTCCGTACCAACCCAGGCCAAATCATACCAGGCCAAACCAAAGCAGACCAAACCAACCATCCCCCGAGTCCCCCAACTTTTCCTTATTTAACAAAACTCTATATTTGAATACCTCGAGGTCCTCTTCGTCTTTCCTCCTATTAGTCCAGGCAGATGCTATTGAATTGATTGAAAGGTTTAAATTAGCCAAATTAAAATGGACGCCAGGATTCTGAAGTCGCGAAAGTTTTAGTTAATTCTAAGCATACGATGCGACGCCCTTTTGTTAGAGCTTTCATTATATCCTTCCAGCGCGCTAAACATTCTTTTGTTGCAACGCTGCTGCATTGTTTTCCCTTGTGGTGGAAAGAGCCATGAGCGTCAGAGTGCCAAAGAAAAGGAAGTCGGGCACAATGGCGTGGAAGCAACCTCCTCCTCCTCCTCCTCCTCCTACTCCTGGTCTGGCGGAATAGTCCCGGATCTATTATTACGAGTTGAATGTGGAAGCGTTTTGTGAGGTATTGGTGTTGATGGGAAGTGTCTGTAATTGCATCGGAAACACAACACATCCTCCCTCCATCATCTACTAGTAGTGCTGGAAATAGAAATATTGTTGGCCATTTTTCAATTGATTGAAGTTTTTTTTTAATGTTTGAAAAAGAAGGAACTGTTTTTGTTGTTATTCCTTTTCAAAGAGTCCTTAAATTTTGATACCCGTTCCGAAGGACCATGAAATGTGTCGTTAATCAGTTTCGAAGGAACATGAAACCTTTTGCCATGATAAGTGTTGATGAATGATAAGAAACATGATACATTTTGATGATCTGTTCAAAGTATGATATTCCGGCTCGAAGGACCATGAAAAGTCTCCTAGAATCGTTTCGAGAAACCATGAGAAGCTTTGATGATCAGTTAGTAAAGTTTCGACGTTGTGTTCCGAAGGACCATGAAAACATTTAATAATCCGTTTCGAAGAACCATTAAAAAATCGTGGCCTTACATTTCGGAGGACCATGAATAATAAATAATCCTTGAAAAATCAGAGGATCCCTGTCAAAGCACCATAAAAACTGTTAATGATCTGTTTGTTCGAAAGACCATGACAAACTTTTACTAATACGTTCAGAAGAACCATTAAATAGTTGTGGCAATACATTTTGGAGGACCATGAATAATCTAAAGTATCCTTGAAAAATCCATAGGATCCCTGTCAGATAACCATAAAAACTGTTAATGATATATTAATGATCTTTTGGTTCGAAGGACCATAACAAACGTTTACTAATACAATCAGAAGAACCATTAAAAAATCGTGGCAATACATTTCGGAGGACCATGAATAATCTAAATAATCCTTGAAAAATCAGAGGATCCCTGTAAAAGGACCATAAAAACTGTTAATGATCTGTTGGTTCGAAAGACTATGAAAAACTTTTACTAATACGTTCAAAGTGACCATTCAAAATTTTGGCAATGCTATTCGAAGAATTGCAATCCAGAGAACCCGGTGTCAAGGTCTAAGAAATTAATTAAGTATAAATCGGTTCGAAGGACCAATAACAGTTTTTTACTAATACGATTAGAAAGACTATCAAAAATCAGGACCATGAAAAATCTGAAAGATACTAGAGAAATCCAGAGAACCCAAGGTCTAACAGTTAATTATCCGTCGCGTCGAAGGACCATGAAAAGAGAACGAATAAAGACCGAATAAACTGCTCTAAATAAGTTTCCAAAAACGTAAATGACCCAAATCCAAGTATAAATGTAATCTGACCCTACCTAACCTACTTGAACCAGGCTACTAAGAAAATATTTCCCATCTGCATAGATAAGATTCCTTTCCATCAAGTCATCCAACCATCAAACGCAGAATTGAATTCAATAAGGAGATATCTAAAAGCCGGTAAAAGATTCGCGAATATTGAGGGTATGAATATCGAAAGACGGTTCCAGACTATTGAGAAAGCTTCACTCACACTCCATAGATCTACACCTGTACATACAGCAAGAGAGAGAAAGAGAGACAGAGAGAGAGAGAAAGGGAGAAACTGGAGCGAAGGAAGAACGGAAGAGATTGGTACCGGTGAATTGCTTTAAAGTCCTCGCTTTATTTCCCCCCGACCTCTGCACCCGTTTCCCGTTTCGAGGAAATATCCATTTCTTCCTCGCGAGAAACGTCACAATTCGATCCTTCAAAGTTTTCATATTCAATGCCATCGGAATGTAATTAAATTTAAGAAAATCACAAATTTTATCCACTGATGATATTTTTTCGTTTTTTACAAGATTTTACCAGTTTTTATTAGGAGTTTTCATAATACATTCCTTTGAATTCATATTACAAAAAAAAATCGGTGAATTTTTTGGATTATTCAATTAGTCACATGGAAAAATACATGGAAAACCATTATAACTTTTATTTAAAGTTTATTTTTGTAGATTTCTAAATAAAAAGTCTATAACGATACAAGTGTGGAAATGGCGATTTTGGGCACGATGCTGTTAGAATTAAAAATCGTGGCAATACATTTCGGAGTACAAATAATAATCTAAATTAACCTTGAAAAATACAGAGGATCCCTGTCAGGGGACCATAGAACCTTTCAATGATCTGTTGGTTTGAAGGACCATGAAATTCTGTGAATTTTGTAGATAATTCAATTAGTTACATGGGAAACCATGATACCTTTTATTAAAAGTTTATTTTTGTGGATTTCCTAAATAAAAAGTTTATAACGATACAAGTGTGGAAATGACGATTTTGGGCACGAAGCTATTAGAATTAAAAATCGTGGTAATACATTTCGGAGGACCATGAATAATCTGAATTAACCTTGAAAAATACAGAGGATCCCTGTCCGGGGACCATAGAACCTTTTAATGGACTCTTAGTTCGAAGGGCCATGAAATTCTGTGAATTTTTTTGATAATTCAATTAGTTACATGGAAATTACATGGAAAACTATTATAACCTTTATTTAAAGTGAATTTTGTAAATTTCCTAAATAAAAAGTATATAACGATACAAGTGTTGAAATAGCGATTTTGGGTACGATGCTGTTAGAATGTTAGTGCCGCTGAGAGTATGTGAACCAATAGCCGTTTACATACGAGTATCGTTCGGTATTTTTGCGTATGTTTTAAAAATAGGGAGCCATGACGACTAAAGCAGATGTAGGTACGTTTATGACGCACGCTTACTACTAAACACACGTTGCCACCCGATCCAGCGTGCAGAAAAACCGTTTTTCGATGCAT
The DNA here is from genome assembly GCA_019419845.2 of Weissflogia rhopalogaster. Taxonomy (NCBI): domain Eukaryota; kingdom Metazoa; phylum Arthropoda; class Insecta; order Coleoptera; family Staphylinidae; genus Weissflogia; species Weissflogia rhopalogaster. The sequence goes on from WSZQ02087296.1 coordinate 14,130, forward strand.
ACATTCAAAACTATATATTTAGAACTTTTTAGTTTGATAGAAAAATAGACAAATGCCTAGCGACTAGAATGCAAGAGAATATCAATGAATGTAATAAAATATCAATACAAGCGTCTTGGAGGGTCATGGGGGCGGTGGTTGTGGTGGCGGCGGCGTATTGGTAGCGTATTGGCAGGCATTTTATGCGATACTCGTATCCGTCGTCGACTTTTCTTTTTTGTTATTTGCACATTGTGATCTCCGACATTGTCGCACATTCCTCTGCTTCTTCCTTTGCTGTCTCTCCTCAGCTGCCTTGTCTGCCGTCTTTTCGGCAGCCTCCTTGCTGCCTCTAACCTTCTCTAACCTTTTCAAATATCGACGGCCACTCGCTGATATTTGATTTCATTCACCGTCGTTCATCCTTGCCACCACCGCCGCGTCGTACACATTTATCCATATTTTCTATATTCTATTCAATTTTCGACATATTCCTCCTCAACTCGAACATCTCCAACTCAAAGGGGCGGCAAAACTCGTGGAACGAAATATTCTTTATTGAATTTCATGTACAGGTATTGTCATGAATTTGTTTGTTTATTAGTCTGACTAAAATTTTGATTAAGAAGAAGTAACTAGTATAGTAGTACAAATAAAAACCGGTTTTTAAAAACGCGTTTTTCAAAACGTAGGTTTTGAAAACTCGTTATTTCAACCCGCTTTTAGAAACCGAGATTTCCGCTTACCATGAAATTAAATTGTCATAAATCAGGATTTCGTAGTTTTTATGTCGGTTTTCTCTGTTTCCATTTCAGTATTTACCAAAACTC
>WSZQ02087307.1:0-14935 GCA_019419845.2 Weissflogia rhopalogaster
TCTAAACTTGATTTTCATTTATATTTTGGCGAATAAACGTAAGTTCGAAAATCGCAATTAATTTACCGAACCGTTGAAGCTATCGATCTCCTTTTTAATTGAACTCTTTGCGTTTAGAAGTTGGGAATATTGCGTTAAACGCACACACTAATTTTAAATTTACAGCGATAGGTAGAACAACTCAGAGAAGTAAACAAGAATGCTCTCACGCCAGTAACTCATACGCATGAGTCAAGCGAACATAACCATAAACGTTGGCAGTTATTGGGTAAGCCATTGCAACCCGTATGTATAAATTATATGTATGTATGTGGCTTTCCACTGCTATGCAGTTTTGCTTGCCTATTATTAGGTTTGTTTTTAAATCCATTTTTGGGGGATTTCGTTTTTTTGCGTGTTCATATTTTGGGTGTTGCAATTTTCCACTTTTTCCTGTCGCGTGTTAGTTCCTTCCAGTTTCATATCCCTGCTTCTTTCAAATCGTTTGTTACCTCATCTAACCATATTCTCCTTGATCTCCCTCGTCCTCTTTTTAGTTTTGAAATCCAGTTTAAAATTTGCTTGACTGGTGCTACTTCTATCATTTTCTATATGTTTCCTAGCTATTCTGCTCTTATTTCATGAACTACTTTCTTGCAGTACATCGCCAAAATACGAAAACTAAAGAAAATATATATTCCTTGGCGTTTCACTACAGCTTATATAAAAGCACTAATCCCAAGGAAACATTTGTCTATACTCACAATTAGAAGGACAATCAAAATATGAATATTACAACACTGAAGCACCTCTTAATTTAAGTATTCATTTAAATCGTGATTTTTTAGTCTGAACTCCCGTTGTGCGTCTGTCTAGCCACGAGGCACCATGCTTCATATGCAAATGCCCTCGCGAAATGCATTTCAGACATGCGACGTTCGCAAATTTGACAGGCGGTAAACGAAATTCCAGTAGCCTATAATCAAGTCAAAGCGGAGTCAAGCATGCGCCGTCAGGACGCGCAAAATTTTCTAAGCGCCCCGAAGCACTTTTAGCTTCACATTCAGATTGAAATTCGCGCCACAGTCGCCCAACTAAGTCAGCGTCCCATTTTGTTTGACTAGTGATTTTAATGATGTAAACAAGACATTGACAATGCGCTGCGTGCGCCCGATTTGCATAGGCCATTTGCACTCGCAGATGTGCGCACACGCACTGTCACAGCAGAAGCACATTACTTTCAACATTGGAAGGAGAGGTGCAGAAGGCACATGCCAAAGTCGCAATCTGCAATTTGCGATCTGATGGCGATACGCGCATTGCTTGTGGATTGCCCCGTGATGGCGATTCGCGCATTTGCACATTGCGATTGAATCCATTATGCGCGCACCGACGGCGCGTGTTCTGGATGCTGGCAGTTAATGACTTTACCCGAAAGGTGTTTTTAATTATCTCCAGCACCGGCTTTCAGCTACATCCCAAACCATATGCCGCTTAAAAGATATTGCATCTCATCAGATTTTAGTTGCAACCAATATATTTCTCTATTAATTTGCAATTGCCAGTTTTTTTTAATCAAAGTTTATAAAGAAATATACCCGGCATGAACAAGTAAACTTGATTTTTTCATATTATATTTTTTATGTCCCTGGTCCTGACAAAAGCACGATTCCAACAAAAATATACATTGCAAGAACTATTTCTCAGCATATTGGGCAAATATTTGGCAGATATTTCTCGGCACCCTTTGCAAAAACATAAATTTAAAAAAATAATAATCATGAAATTTCTAGTCTTTTTTTTATTATATTCTAATTCTTAGCTATAAAGTTATACTCATTTCAATGGAAGATAATAATTTCTTGTCTTATGCTTCAAACCTTCCGAAGAAATAAATGTTGAAATAATAGAGGAAAATATAATAATTTAGGTCAAAACCTAAACTCGGAATTAAGTATCTTTGGAAACAAAAAAATCAAGGCGCCTGAAACTCGTCCAAAAATGATTTATCGAATTATAAGCATTTGAAAATATATAGTGTGTGAATCAAATTACCGCAGATAATGCCAATCGAAAATATCTATAATTTCGTGTCCTAATAACATGATATTGTGGCATGGCCGCGACGATATGACCGATCGAAGGAAAACACTTTCACATACCGGCGAACCGCCCCAACCGCCTGGCATTATGTGATATTATTTTATTATCTGGGTGGCACCCAAGCATTACGAATTTCGGCCGGGGTCCTTTGCGGCTTCCGAACCGCGCGCTCCGTCGTCGTCTCTTGTGTTGGTCAAAAACTCACAATCGGCGTCGCACGCGATCACGAATGCCCCAAAATTATTTACCGAAGATCAAAAAATTATATCACAAAACTACGAATTATGCTCGATCAGGCACAAAAGCGGGCATGCATTGCTCGCGTGGTTTAGCATTTTTCAGAACCGTCGAAATCGTAGACGTCGTAAACCAATTAGTCGTCGCAGGATTTCCAAATTTTGTAAACTTCAATCGCGTCCAGATTCATTTGATTGGTGCAATTAAGCCTCCGTTTATCTGGAGCACAAAATTAATGCGAAGGCATATGAGAACGTTGCGTTGTGTTTGTAATTTCTTATCAAATTTATTGACTATCGAAGATGTAAACTAGTTTAGCTAAGTGTATCCAATATAATTAAGCAACTAAATTCCCCAATCTCGACTTTTGGTGTCATATAAAGATAGGTTTAATTAGTTGCTTAAGTTAGTGTTGTCGATCTTTATACTTAGATGGCGTTAGTTCTTTTTTTAAATCTAGAATAACCCACAAATTAAGGTTATGGTAGAGTAGTGGGTAGTAACAGCAAAAAAACATGAATGTAGAGGGTTAATTTTATAAATTCTCTGCTATCATCATCGAATTATTGCAGAACAATTTTACAGAAGCGTTTGTAATTTGATTGTCTGCGCCCAATTAAAGTTGAAAATTAGTTTCGGTTTCTAATTCTTGATGGCTTAGTGACCCGATACGTTAATCTTTGGAAATCAAACCCTAGACATACTTTGTTTACTTATTTATGATTTGTGATGAAACATGGAATTAACATTTCTTAAATAAAGAGATGATTTTCGAATGTTAATCAATACGTCCACATGCAGTGCCGCAGTCTTCATCAGAATAAAGTGTATCGAAAATGTAATTGGAAAAAATGTCGAATATCGTCGCATCTACATAAAAATAAATGTTCGAAGATCGTCTGCGTTCGCCGCGTGGAATGTTAATTATAATCGAATTCTGCTCCTTGCTGCTGTGCTGCCTTGGACTCACGCGAGAAGAACTGTGAGACAACCACAACTGCCGAACTAGTCATGCTACAGAAACTAATATTGGGAGATAAATTATGCGTTTAGAGCGCTTCACACAGTTGTGGAATCCTGAAAATCGTCGTAAAAACTCGACCAGAGCACCACAAAAAACTAGAATATTATTAAATATATACATTTACATTTTTTACAGCGAATCGAGTGAAAAATATTGTGATTTAACGGTTGATGGTTACATCTGGTCAATCGTCATCGCCACCAGTTTTACTCGCCTTAAAAAACGTGCAAATCACTGCCAAATAAACGTCGCATGTTTGACAACGTATGCAAGGGCCGACACAAAAGATTCATTAAAATTCCTCGATTTTTTGCAGCGCTTGAACAGCGGGTTTTTGCCGTGCAGGTTTGACATAATCGATAAATGAATTTGTCTCGAAGGCAAATTATTCAATTAATTTTTGTCGGTTGTGCGTTGTCATGAATTATGCGTCCATCTGTCACTATTAATATCGAATAAATAAAATAAATTGTTGAATCGCGTTCAGGACAAGCGCATTTCCAATTACGATTACAATTGCACGAGCTATGCGCGTGCAAACCCACGTAGGTGCAAAAGCGAACCGAAAACAGGCTAGCCTGTGATTTATAAAAGCCCAGAAAGCATTCGCTGCTTTAAGTTAAAGTTTAATTTATGCGCGTACAATGGCAAAATGTTATTCATCATGTGCAAAACAAAAAATTAATTATGTCCCTTTTTTTCAACCTAACTGAAGTGCTAAAATGTTGAAGTTATCTGGGTTATCTGAAATTATATGTTCTAATGAGCGGTTCTATAAATTTTGTTACCTGCCGTCATAAATCGTAAAATCACGCTGGCAGCGTCAGAAAACATCAAATTACAAGCTGACAACAATAATAAAGACCCTTCTCTAAGCCAAGTGACTTAAGTACACTAAATACAATGACTGAACATCTTCCTCAGTATTTATCGCACAATGATGGCCCACAAACACCCAAGACTGAAGGTGGACGCTGAAGAAAACAGCAAATAAAGGAATTGCGTTGGAAAACGTCTCGAAGTTAATCAATGCGCTCGTATAAACGTGAAATAAAAGGTGCCAAGTTTTCTATAAACCTGCGCGCCACCGCCTTTTCATTCATACAGATTCTCGTCCTGTCTCCACGAACGGTTGATCACCATTTTATTGCCGCGTATAAGTGGGATGAGTGGTCAAACTCAGCCATGCTCAACGACGAACGTATGGCAGTATATTTCGATGTGTGTTGGGCTTTTATTTTTCCGGTTTCAGTATTGTACAGCGCCTCCACGCCAGCGCGCTGAAGAGAAGCTGAAGAAGACATAAAGCGCCCGAAGGACAGACAAGCCGTGCAACCTCGAAGTGCATAAAAGTGTTCCAATAAAATTGGTACCAGCTATAAAACATATAAAAACCGTCCTGATTGCAGTGCCGTGCGAGCTGGAAATGTCCGACAACATTTGGTGTTTTGGACTGGCCGGCTTGTGGGCCGTTTTGTAGCGCGTTCGTAATTAACGTGCAGCGGACGATGGGCGCCTTTTTTCGGTGGGACACGATAAGGGGCGATTGATTTAGGAGTGTCGTATATTCGGTAGTGATTAGGTAACATGACGCCTTTTGCCATCGAGACGAGATCATCGAGGCGCTCAACATTTAGTCATTCGACACTGTTTGACCAGCTTTGGTTTATAAGCAAACCCCCAAAAACATTCCGATCAAACCAATGCCATTTAAATAATGCAACTCACAGGACAGGTATCGCAAGTTTCACTTCATAGTGGCAGAAAATGTATACTAGAACATACGAACAAATCAAACGTTTAATTAATAAGGATTTTTGATCATTTATTTCCTACAAATAACAATTTATCTTATCTAATTAGCAAACAATATTGTCAGAGAATAATCTTCATTATAGTCATATTTCGAACTACAAAATTTCAACGTCAACTTCAACATATTAATACACTTAATTATATTTTAATTAGAAAACTTAGTCGCTCTAATCTCTGTTAATTAACAGCCACACGCCTGTAATCTGTGTAATCCCATGTCGAAATGTGATAATGCTGACATGCTTTCCATATTTTGTTCGTTATATGAGAACTAAAGCATATCAGCATACCATAACTAAATGTCTGGGTATATTAATAAATGTGCTAAACAAATATTAGTCACATTAGTAAACATTTCACGCATCTATTGAGAGATCTGGGAAAAATTTGAATTTTTCGCTCATTGAAGGTGTTGAGGTGTTAAAATAATTTGAATAATTTTGTACCAAATTAACATGATCGAAATTTATGCCCAATAAAAATTCCAACTATGCATAAATGTTTAAAGTGCAACAGAAACTCGAAAATTTCAACGGATATATTTCCAACGCGTTGAGTAGTTTCGAAAAATTCGTGCATTTGTACTTCGAAAGCCAATGGTAACCAATTAACACTAAAAATTCAAATCGAAGCGCAACCCTGACCATTATGCACTTTATCTTGGTCGTTTATTATTACTGAATCTCCGAAGGCATTCAGTGATCAAAGTTCGAAATTGAAAGCCGGCCGATTGTGAGAATAAACTATACGAGAAAATCTTTTTATTGACTCGCAAGGCGTTAGGATTACGTTAAGTTGCTGCGTGTAGCAAGCGCAGGTAGTTAATCAGTTAAAGTCCGCTTAATTTAAGTCCTAAGCGTATAATGTACACAATTAACAAAACTTCGCCTCTGATGATCAGATACTGGGTCACTCATTAACCAGTAAAAGCAAAGAATTACTGACAAGTGGTTTTACACTGATTATTTTCAACAAAATACTGTAAGGTGAAGACTGATGCATCATAGTTTGATATATCAACTTTTCTAATTTAGAAAAATCTACTTCTATGTGTACTTTCTCTTTCAATTTGTGTTTGGCGAAGAAATAAAAGCCAAGTACCGCGATAAATGCACAAGAATTGTTGGCGATTCAATGAAGAAATAATTGGTATATAAACGCCCACGGATGGCGCGGTTTGGAAATTAAGACATTAAAATCGTTAAGCACGTTCACGAAACCAAATCGCTTAATTGAAATCTACTTTTCAGTTTCACGTGCGTTTACGACGGTGTGCTGCACACTTCAAGCCGTCCTAGGCAGTGCACTTAAGTCAGTTAGAGCCTGCAATCCTCGAACGTGTGCGCCTTATCGTCTCTCCTGCGTTCGTCTTCATCAGCCTGCTGTGTATCCTCCTCGCACCAGCCCCCAATTCGTTCTCCATTCATTATTTGCCTTTTATTTGTTGGCGTGTTCCTACGTTTTGCTTCATTCACTTATTAGCCGTAAGCACAGCGACTCTTTAGTGACACTTCTTCGTTTAATTAAAACCTACTCCAACACTTTTGAACATTTCGTCCTTATACAAAGTGTTGCCAAGCACCAACAGCATGTCGCCCGTTGAATAGTCCATGGAGCCAACAGGTAGTTGTCTACACTCAGTATCAATAAAACTTTGGCATAATTAACGACGCACACGCGAGCTGCGAGCCTGCGAAGCAGGGACGCAAAGAAGGCAAAAGGATGCGTGGAAGATGCGCGCGATGCGACAATAAAACGAGGCGCGTCGTTTTGGTTAAGCGCGCTAAACTAATATACGAAATGTCGCTCTTAACGCGGGTCGCCACTAACAACCACTTTACCTACTTAACACTAAATTATAATCGAGAGCGAGTAGAGTGGACGGCGATCTCCTTCGGGCGCGCTGCCACCAATAAAAAATAATTGCCTTATAACATTTCGATCTGGGGATTTTATTTCCTCGAGCATTTTTTATTCGCCTAGCGATTTCTATCGATCCGTTAATTAATTACGTATCACATCTCGAACATGCCTTAATTTGATTGCTTCATAATCCTGGTTTTATGAATACGATACGATATATGATACGATCTAACAAAAAATATTCAAGAAAATCTTTAATAGATACATATAAAAGAATTACACATGCGGAACTTAAGCGAAAAAAGGTTGGTTCAAGTCACCTAGGACGAGTTACCTGATGGATTAAGACACTATCCAACTACACGCTGCATAGTTTTTTTTTTTCATTATTTAAAATATTATTTTCATTTTTTATAATATTTGTATAGGCATGTACAGCGTGGCAATGTGGCTACAGTTAAAGGAATTATAGGAGAAAAGACGAGATGTAGGCTGTGCAGTGTTAATGAGTAGGTAGAGAGTTATAAATTTATTTAGTCTGCATTAATGTAATGATAAAGAAATGTAAGTAATGTAGAGAATACTGTGATAATAGGAAATAGGGGATATTCGAATGCCAAAATAAAGGTAGCTAATATTATATACATGCAGACCACCACTCCCACTACTCCCAGGACTTCCCATTTGGGTATATCATAGGATAGTTGGTTATGGTAACTCCCATATGGATTTTGCTATCAAGATTTGTTGTTTTAAAACGCATTTGGAACGATTTTATCAGGAAACTTATTTCTAAATAAATCCAGTTCTCACCGAATCGTAACTGATTATAAGACGAGTTCACCCCTGCTTATTTCGTTACGACTGGGTGCGGATCGTAACTTTGCGGCGATCGTGACAGGACACGGGAGTTACAATAATCATTTATCCGTGGAACTACTATCAGCTCATTCTTTCGTTCCCGTTACCTGCTGGCAAGATGTACCAGAGAAAGGTATATCATGGTAAGTGTGGGTTAATTCAAGAGGAGGGCGTGAAGTTTGAGAAGGAAGATTAGACAGATTTAGTTGGTTGGAGGACGTCGTGCCATTCGAGATATAGTACAAAAATAAATTGTATGTCGGCAATATAAAAGTCTTAAGGTCGATTTTATTCAAGCTCTATCCCTGGCGGAGAGAAACAGGAACGCAGTGCTTCTTGAGATCATAAGTGTGGATATAGCAGGCCCATTGGTTTTAAATGGTCGTGGCAAGGTGTGGATTTGTATTTTCAGCTGCGCCGTACATAGAGTTGTAGACTTGGAGTTGGTAAGTTCTTCGAGCAGTGTTGTGGAGGTACAGTGATAATGGAACAAATTGCAGAGGATCTCCCTTACTGGAATAACTTTCGTGATTTTGTGTTTCCTCAGAGGATAGAATGGGTATTCATTCCACCAGCGACACTATGTTCGGAGGTTTTTGGGAACGGTTGATTGGTGTCCTAAAACAGCTGTTGAGGAAAATGATAGGAAGAGCATGTACGACTTATGAAGAATTATCTACAATTCTTTGCGACTGTGAGACTGTGCGTTTATTAATAACTGTTAGAGTTGGAAACTTTAACACTGAACATGTTTCATGGTGAGTTGGTAGTTGATGGTGTACCGGAGTGTGATCTGGCTAAGGGGAAGAGGTAAAAGGTTTTACGGGATCGCTTTCGAATTCCATGGGAGGGAGAGTTGGTTCTGGCAGAAGATAAATTGAAGAAGGTCTGACTGGATATTGGCTCGCGTCGAAGAGCTAATTGTGGGCCGCGATGGAGTGATAAGGCTTATTCGATTGAGAACAGCAAAAGGTATTACGAGTGGTACTACGAGCCATTCAGAGGTTGTATCCACTAGAATGTAATGAAGTGGCAAATACTCTATGTATAATGAGCCATGCTAAATTAATGCCTCCTTGGGATTTTGCAAAATTTAAGGCTCTTAAAAACTAAAAGATTTTACAATAATTGGAATTGCTGAGTCTTCCGGCTCATAAGGTTGCTTACCACATTCATAGACAATCAATATCAATAATTTTATTTATTCATGTATTCAAGAATACTTTCTACTGATTGTATGATTAAATGTACAGAATGTACCTGATGATGGCGAAAGCCGAAATGTACATTGTACAATAATAAATTATATTTGTAGAACTGTGAAAAAAGTGTTTCACTCATCAAAATTTACTCATCAAAATTTACTCATCAAAATGTACAGAAATTGCGCAATAATAGTTCATACATTTATGTAAATATAATAATACATCTACATTTTAATTTTACCGCCATGGAATTAAATCCCATTGGGAGGAGTGCAAGAATATAAGATTAACAGATAAATATTAAGACGATTAAGATGAGTAAACCTGCCCTCGGAATTCAACGCATTATAATTCACCTTTAACGCCGCTCCCAAACGAGCGATACCTGCACATGAAGACGTATTATTTTAACGATTGTGAGTGCACGTTAACTTACTCTACCCGGGCGTAATGCTTTATGCCTTTTATTGAAAACGTACATCGGCGATGCGAGTAGCAAGAGCACCGATGGTCACCGCCGAATTAAGACACCGCCGCACGGGTTTTATACCGACAATAAAACCCGCGCGCCGCAGTCGATGCGCCATTGTGGACGCTTATATCTTTATTATTTCAAATGCGATGTGTCTGCGGGCACTGGCAGAGTGCTGTATCAGCAGTGCATCTCTGCAGTTGGCGACACATCGCCATCAACAATGAACGAGGAAGACCGTCAATGCTATCAAGCCTCGATATATGTGCAGCCCGATTTATATAAGGCAATGAAAACGCGTTAAAAATCGAATTGCCGTCGTAAAACGTGCACATTTCGAAATAAATTAATATGGTTTTGGCAGATTCAGGCGCATATAATACTTACCTTTATATAGTCGAAGAAAATTGATGAAATTATGAAGAATTTTGGCGTTACGTTTCAATAGGGGGTTCAGCCACGAGTTCAAAGCAATTGTCGCTTAATTTGTCGTCGCAGACAGATTTATGTGCACTTTAACAACTTTGTTGGTTCTTGGAGGTTAAGTCGCTGGAAATACGCGGTTGTTCATGCGGACGACACCGCTGCGGACAACATTCCATGATTGCGATTGCCTTGTTTATGTGCGCCGTGTAAAATCCTTGTTGTGTCGACGTTATCAACCTACAAGTATCCGTGCACCTCGTAAATTTGGAGCTACCATCAATTCGGACGAACGCACCTTCTCTCGCGCCCCAAATTGGTATGGGTCGTTCATAATTATTTCACGCCCTGTTAATATAAACAAACAAGAACTAATTGGACTGAAATTGTAACCCGTTTGACTCAAACGGGAAGTCTTGACAATTCCTCGTAGAGCTTTAATAATGTTATTAATATTCCTGGATAAGTTTTAGGGTTAGAGAAATGTAAGTAAGGTTAACCGTAAATACCATATGTGGTGCTCGAGCCAGAGTCGGAGAACCAAAAAGAAGAACTTTACACTGTCGATGCTACTTCGACCTGATTGAGACACTATGGTAATATATTACATCGATAAAGGACATAATCCCGCTTTACAGAAGACATGCTGTGTTCACACTAGTGTTACATTTACATAACCGGAATGTTGCATTCGAATTGGCTTCACTCGTCTCCAAAAACACAACACCTTCATTCAAGCCCTTAGGAGCTTTATAACGTGCATATAATTCAGTAACTTTTTAAAAAGCATCAATGAAAATTGTTTTCTATTTGCAATATTCTAGAAATTTCTCCCAATATTTGTTCTCAATATTTAAGTTAAAGTAAAACTCTTAAAGTCCCTTGAAAAAAAATTCCATAAATAAACTTGTAACCATATGGCAATTATATTTTTACGACTAATATAATCAACTTTTGAAGCTAATGATTATTGATTAATGTGCTCAAAATATTAAATACATAAAAATGTTTCATTTGCAATTTTATTGACATGTTGGCCTTAATTCGGAAAATATTCGAAAGCAGCATGATGAATTCCACCCAAAATCGATTATAACGATTTCATATAATCAAACAACTCACTGAGTTAATCACTTTCTTGATTCTAACTGTTGTTTGTAACGAACGAAACTAAACGCCGAACAAATTAATCCAAACGAGCTATGAAATGTCACAATTTGATGTCGTATTTCCAATAGAGCTGCGGGCATTAATCCAATGCTACACGACCGACTTGATAAGAATTATGAACAAGCTGGGCAATAAAAAGAACATTTTATGTGTTATTTGTAAGTGTATCAGTCCGGTTGTAGTCCATCTTAAAGTTTATTGACTGCCCATACTGGGTGATTTGCAATGGTCTGTAACATACAACGAACACGACTTAATTCTGTATTGAATATTTCAGTATTTTAATCGCCCGAGTAATTTAATGTGTCAATAAAAAATTACGTTCTTGGGCGCGCCCAATAATGATAATGAAGATGCTGTAAAAGGAAGCTTACCTGCACATATATAAAGATTCGAGTGTACCGTGGATCTTAAATTCGTCTTTAGATACAACGAAATGCCTAGAGCTGTAAAACGTTCATCATAATATTTGAAAATCCTCTTAAGACGTTCTAAATGAAGAAATACAACTATGCACCTTTTTAAATATTTTTTATTTATAATTCAATCGTGTAATTGATTTATACTCATGTACTTCATGCAATCGCATATTTTCTCATTCATTAAAGTTTTATATAAATCCAGCTCGAGTTTTTCTTTACAAGTGATCAGATGATTACCTTTTCATTAACTTTCAATATATGTAATTTGTTTATTATCCAATCTGTATTTGATTGAATATTGATTTTAAAGAAAGTGCTTTGAATTTAAGCGATTTATTATAAAAAAACTTTATTGAAAGTGATCTGATTGTATAGATTTAAAAATATGCGTGCGTGATGATAATGACAAGAAGGTTGTCTATAATTTAATAATTTATTTATCTATACAAAGTAGTTGAGTCTTCAAAAAGGTTGAAAAGAGAGATAGATGTTGATTTAAATTACACTAAAAGTTGCGCGTTTTCCCATTTTGTATTCCATTCTCGAAACCTTCCATGTCGTCACTTCTGAGTGGTGAGGAACGGTTATAAATATATTTACAAACTTAATAGTTAACACATACTTAAGTTTATTGCTAACTGTTTACGTCCTGCTTTGGTTGCTCTTGATGAGTTGTTTGCACAGATGCACTGATCACTATTGAGTTTTAACATGTGGTTGGTTTGAGTTTATTCACGATCGTGCATTGTCAATTGAAGGGGTTGCTCCTTGTCTTTGCGGATATCCTTGGGCGAGGCGACGACGTCCACCGGGGACGAGGAGCGTGAACGATGATCCCGTAAATCCTCGCAGTCGGATTCGTCGTTGACGTTGATTTCTTCGTCAGAGTCGGTCATGTAGCCACCGAGGCGACGGATGTCCGCTAGGGTGTTGTTGGGGCCGAACGCCTTGAACGCGCTATTCTCGCCGCCCATCTGCAGCAGGAGTGCGGAGGTGGGCGGTGGGCCGGCGGTGCGAAGCGTGGTACGCGGCGAGCCAGGGGTGGAAGCCGCGTTGTAGTGCGGTGATGGCGTCAACCGGCCGCCGTACATCGCTGCCGCTGAGCCGCCTCCCGCCCCCGCCGCCGTCGACGACGGCGACGCCCGTTTTAGCAGATTCATGCGCTGGTGGCGGCGCCATTTCGCACGCCTGTTGGAAAACCACACCTGACGGTTAACGACTAATTAGTATGCGTTACGTTTTCACAGAAATACAAACACTGACTGACCAATTATACAATTATGAATTATCTCAGTGTTTACCAATGTGTACCAATGCAGGAAGCACCTCTACCAGTGCGGTATCACCGATGGCTTATTTTGATGGTGGTGCAAGTACGGTAAGGAACCACCTCACCACATACTTATGGAATGCAGCATGCTCGAGGAGTCGCGAAGAGAATTTGTAGGTAGGAAAAGACTAATTACGAGCAGTGTTCTATGATAGGTACATAAGAATAGTATGTGTACATAATTGGGAAATAATTCAATACGCAATACTACAATACTTGTGGGCTATGGAAATACCATTTTTTCCATAACTATCCTATCTTCAAGATAAGTTTACAACACGATTTTCGCGCATTATCTAATTATCTAACCCCTTCCTAGCCTACCCAATCCTACTGAACAAAACAAAATCTTCTAAGACCATTAGTAAAAATACATCCTCTCCCACCCATTTCAAACCCTCCGCCCACTCTACGTACCCCCGGCAAAAAGTTTGGCATACATTGGGAAACACTGATCAAATTGTAAATTGCAAAGTTTTAAGACCAATTTCCAATAATTAACAAAGCATGTAAAATTTGATAGTGGTACACACCTGCACTCTTGCTTCGGATAGAGACGTCTTCGATGCAAGTCTCTCTCTAGTTGAGACACAGGGATAGTGGGACTTTTCAAACTCCTTCTCGAGTTCCTCGAGTTGATCGGGACTAAACGTGGTCCGATTTCTTCGGAACTTGGGCTGTTCCGAACCGTCCAGACTGGAGTCATCCTTATCCATACCAGGTGGGGAGTTGAGCAATCGGTGGTCTTGATGCGGAGAAGCGGATGAACCTGGAGAACCAGCCATCGCCGAGGAGTTTCCGCTACCCGGTGGTTGTAAACCCAAGGGCCCATTGGGCCAGAGTGGATTATGCCAGGGAAAGGCTGCTGCCGCCGCATAGGGATGAGGATGGTAGAGACCATATCCTGCGGCACGTGCAAACTCAGCCGCCGCACGTTCTGCAGCACGATTGCGCAGAATCCGATTTATACTGCTTACAGACGGTGCTGTCGCATTCGTACACACTCCTTTGAACAAAGAAACAATGTGATAAGGTGTGATCCTTCAGAAATTAAGACATCTTCATAGATATTTAGTTATTCAAATCTTAAAAAATCAACTCTACAGGGAACACTCATCTTAATCCGATCTTTGATCCTAACATATAATCAGCTTCTTTTTCAGTTGTGATTGTTTACCAAAGTTGATAAATCATCATGATTGAATTTTTATATGCGGGTGCTTATAAAAATGTTGGTATTTTATTAAATGCGTACGATTTGAGTTCTTTGCACTGCTTGCGCATAAATCAAGCCGCAGTACGTTTCATTCTCTTGTGCGTTTCGTACTGCTGCGGGGCATCTCTGAAATCGAGAGCCCACCGTGCGTAATTACACGGTGACCGATGGATGATTAATAATTGTATATTCATCATGCGCGAGCCAACATTGATCATAATCACACGCAGCCGCGAGTCTTGAAAGGAAACTGTTTTCATTCAACCTCAGCTCCGAAGAGTTGAGCTTGGAATTCTACGGTTGTCCCTTCTCGCAATGATTCCGATTCGTATGCGTCGCTGAAGTGCGTACTGCGATTTGATTTATCTACACATTAATTCAATCGCCATTGAGGCAACTTATTGGATGTTGGAGGCATATAGGTATGCATGGTGGCAAGTGGTGTTCGGATCAATGCGCTATCAATAACCGATTTGTTACGCGATGCGAGCTGAAAGACCGAACATTCCAACTACGCAACTGCGGATTCGTTCCGATCGTTGTATGCTAATCAACCAAATTAAACTTTTGAGATGGTATGAAATCTCTTAACTTACAAGTCCTCTGTAATTATCAAACATTGTTAAGAGTTGTACTTTCAATTAAATTATCTCCGCTGACAATATTCCTCCACAAAATATATGTGGAGATATTTATTTATTTATTTATTTTTGTATGATTTTACCGAGCATCGACTGATATAGTCATTAGCTCTATTCAATTCTTTTTCAATGTAATTAGTCATATTAGAGGCTAACACTATTGATAAGAAGAAG
>WSZQ02087318.1:0-14926 GCA_019419845.2 Weissflogia rhopalogaster
TTAAACGCATTATTTTCGCGAAATAAGTCGTTTAAGCGCATCGAGAGATCGGTAGCTTCGACGGTTCGGTAAATAACAAGATATCGGAAAGGGAAGATGTAACTGTATCATATATTTTGTCCATGTTCCAAATATCCTTAACTGGATTTAATTCACTATAAATAAAATTCTCGCTGGGTTATCCGTTTTTTTTTTTGTAGTTTAAATCAGCAATTTCATGTTTAAGGCAGTAAAGACACCACAGATTTTATTTCATATACAAAATGTTTCATGAAAATCTTAGAGGGACAATTGAGATACTCCGCTTGTTAAAAATAAAACAGATTGAATCATGTGCAAATCCACTGCAAATGAGTATGTGGAACTGCAACAAGGATACAAAACAGACGATATGAATATGAATGTTGACTGGTTTAAGATTAAAGGATTATTGTCAATGTTAATTAACATAAATATTCGTATTATCTCGAATATTCGTGGATTTAAATATTGTTTAAAGTATTATAAAACTAATTAAAAAATATATTGGTTGAAATTGAAACTTGGTTGAAAAACTACAGTTCACTTGCTCTTATCATTTTTTATCCATGGTGATTTTAATGGAATAGAGTGATGGTGTATTCGTTGTTGGCGTTGGCCTCCAGCTGATGACCACTGGCTGCTGAAGATGGTGTCGCAGGTGATGACGGCTTGCCGATGCCGGAGTCTTGGATTGACTGTCTGTTGATGGTGACGAAATGTTGACTATATAAACTAGGTGAAAATGCTGACGCGACCATTTTTTGTTTGCTGCTGATCACGTACGTCTCGATCGCACCGTATCGATTTTGAGGTGTCAGCATTTTCGATGTTTAGTCTCGGCGGATGCTGATTACGTGCAGATTATGGTTTGTTGATGTTAATTGTGATTTGATGATGTTCATTCTTCTTATTTGTGCGGCAATGGATTGCCGCCACATATTAATTTTAATAAAAACATTAAAATGACTTATTACTGCAAGAACCTCATCTTTCTATCTCCTTTGTCAAAATTTTATTACTTTACCATTCCATGTTTGTTAATTTCTTCGTTTGTTTGTTGTTTTATTTCATTATTTCAATACCTTTTTACAACTAATTGGGGACTGTAAACCAAAGAATATCGGCTCGTAAACCCTTTGCCTGCACTCCGTCAGGTATAAAATTTGCTTCTGTACCCACTCTCAACGATGTTAGTTTTGCGCCTTTAATTTATATTTCTTTAACCTCTTTTTTGTGGCGTTAATTTCGTGCATGTCGTGCGCATCTTGTTAGTAGTTTATTAGCTCGTTGGTTATTCGTTCCCGGTGCCGCTGTGTGTATGACTAGTGTGTGCATGTGGCTGTGAGTGAGTGTGTTTGGTTTGCGCATTTTATTGCCGCCGCACGTCGATTTAATTCGCGATTTAAAATATGCTGCGCATACATGACGCTTTGCACTTGCAGAAGGCACAACTATTAATAACAACCGCGACTCGTAAATATCTGCGGCCGCAGCCATCCAGCAAATGCACACGCATAAAATGCGCATGTTTGACATCATAATCAACGCTGTCGCGTCGCTGAATGAATTTATGCCAAATTTGCTCTTAGACTTTACTTGCGCATATCTCAACTTGGACGCCAATTGATAATGTAATGTTTAATAAACTGGAAACAATTTTCCTTTTCCTTTTATAGAAACGATGTAGATTTCAGGCTGAAAATTGAACGATACATTTTTAGTATAAATAACTTTGAGCTTTTATTGTTGTTTTCCATTTGTTTCGGTCACGCGCTATTGCTTTTTCTTCTTTTCCATTTAAACCCCTCTTCTGCAAGTTTTCCTCAATCTCCTGTTCCCATTTCTTCCTGGGGCTTCCTCGTTTTCTCTTCATGATTTTTCTCCCATACCTTCTTGCTTTTCCTCACTCATCCTAATCATGTAGCCTCACCATCCTAGTTGTTTTTTGTCAATGCACTTCTTAACACTTTCAGTTCTAATTTTTCCCTTATGTCCTCATTTCTAATTTTGTCCATTCTTGTGACCTCTAAGATTTTTCTCATTAGTTTCATTTCAACTGCCCTGACCTTGTTTTGCTCTTGTTGGACTAATATCCATGATTCTGCGCCGTAAGTGAGAATTGGTCTGATTATTGCCTTGTAAACTCTAATTTTGGTACCTTTCGTCACCTCCTTGTTTCTTAGTATATGTCTACACATTGCGTAAGACGCCTTATTGGTTGATTCCATCCTCGAGTTTATTTCGTCCGCTTGATTTCAGTTGGTACATAACATTACTCCCAGATATTTATACTACTGTACTTGTTCAATGATTTTGCCTCCTATTTCGATATTGATATTAATGTCATTTTTACTTATTACCATCACTTTTGTTTTGTTTATGTTCATTCTCATTCCATACTCTTGCAGCTTATCATTCCATACATTATACATTTACATACATTTTTATTAATTACTTTTCGAAAAAAAAACGAACGAATAAACGGAAGCAGAAAAATATTGGGCTATGTAAACTCTTTATGATGGAATCAATCACTGGCTAATAAAACGAAGAATGTAATTGGACGAACGTTAGTGAAGAGACAATCTTGGGCTATGGCGGATAGGCATTGGTAATAAAGAAACAAATGTCACAACATACAGAAGCAAAAGAAATTGATTACCTTCGCCGAAGTGCAAGAATCTCAAGGTTGGAGAGAATCTGAAATCAAGCCCTTAAAGACACAATGAGAGTAGATGAGACAGTTAAGGTCTGGGTTAAGGAATGTCAATTAAGATTATTTGGTTTAATGAATGACCGAAAATCGATGGCCAATACAAATTGGCACCCACCAGGGCAGCAACAGCGTGGCAGCCCGGGCAAGACATGGTACAGGGAAGAAAGGAAATGGTCCTTGACAGGAAGTTGAGTGCCAAGGGTATGTCTAGCTCAATAAACTGTATATGGACAAACGGCAAATGGACATTAGTAGTGGGTGAACATTACAAACTGGGCATTGCGGACCATACGGGTCCATGAAAAATTGTTGGGGGAAGTTACAAACTACTACTGCATTAGGACCGGTTCTTTTAAACATTACATATGTGGGGGTTCTTTCATTCCATCGGTGTATAGTATGCGAACCTCGCGTTGTTGTAATGGGGCGACTGAACGTCCTGTTGGATCAAATATTTTACACCATGTATCCCCACAAGGGTACAGCGGACCATACTTTAAGAACTATTGCTTTATTGGTTCACCGAATCCTGATTTGCATTATTCACAATGATTTCATGATTTCCTAATAACTTGACATTCTGAATCAAATCTAGCCCAAACTTGTATTCGTAAGCGATTTTGGAAGTTTTCTGAAATTTTCTAAGAATAACAGGGTTAAAACAAATTTAAGAACACTTTTAGACACACATCATCATACATCTTGTGCTACTTCTTTCTATTCAAAAAGTGGATCCTGAAGGAAGGTATTAAAACTTTCGATTACATTTTACATTTTTACTCGAGTTGTGTAGAATATTAGTGCATTATTGCAACAGTTCAAGTTCAGTTCAGTTTTTTTTCCTACCCTTTTCCAAGAATTGAAGCTGTCTATAATGTTTATATGCTAAAATCGATCGAATCAACAAAAGTTGTGTTTTCCAGTTCGGAGCAATCAATTTGAGTTAGAAATTATTAAAATCTGAGACGTCTGCACATCAAAATGCAGAAGATAAATGCGAATTGTTAAAGTCCCCCCTGCATTGTTCACAATACAAAGGCGCTTCGGCAAGGACACAAACGGGAGGGCGCACCACGTATAAGAAATAAAGTAAACAGCACTTGTCGCCTGGGGCGGCACGACCGGCCCCGACATCTGCATGATATGTGTACATACACACATGTGTTTCTACGCACACAGATAGCCACAGCTTGTGTGTGGCTGGCAGTGAGCGTATATGGGCTACGGACAGCACACAACAACTTAGTGCCTTCCTTGAAATCCGGGCGCGCTTTGTATATTTCTGCATTGCGAACGCGCGCTGAAAAGCGAATATCCCGGTCGCCCCCTTTTCCGTCGCTGTTTTCCGGACTCGCATCTGCGGAGAGTGTGCGCGCTTGCTTTTGTTCCGAGATTATCCCTTTTTTCCTCTCAAGCGAGCCGCAAGAGTTTTACATTTACAGTTGCCGGATAAACAGCTGATGTTTATATGAATTATTGTATATTTATATATTTGTAATAATTTCAAAACATTTCGGTACCGTTATCAAATATTCTTAATGGAGGCCTAATTAATTTGAATTCTGGAGGGTTTGAGTTTATAAATATTTTTTAAATGATTTATAAAGCCACAGGTTGCGGTGGTAGAAGATAATAGAAATTTTTAAAGTACAGTTTTTGAATGTGAAGGAAAATATTTATCAAAATCAACTATTCGCTTAAAAAAACATTTAAAAAATAAATGTAAAACCTGAAAAATCTTTAAATTATACATATCTTCTGGTATATAGTTGCAGTGGAGTTACTGGTGCGGGAAGATACTAGAACTTGTGATGATATACTACACGATCAGACTAAACCAATTCTGCGTTCATTTGTTCTTTTGTTTTTATTAGTAATAAAAATGACCATTTTGGATCAATATATTTCGGGAATATATCATTAGACAGCGCACAAGTTGATGGTGAGGAAAGTGCTAGAACTTTCGATAACATCCTAATTAAATATGCTACAACTCAATTCAAGAAATGTATATGCATTTGCCTTTGTCTATAAAGAATTCAATTCATTGGTTAAAGTGGTGCTCGTAGTAATTTCGAAACAGCCCTCAAATTAGAATTTAGTCCAGCGCTTTCAAAACTATGGGTCGCGCCCCCGAGACGCGAATTTTTTTTTCTTTTGTATATATGGAAAATTGACCTAATAGAGTGGGCACAGTTACAAAAAGTTCGGAAACCTTTATTTAATATAACAATACGTGTTCCATTTTTTCATTTCCTTTTTTTCTCCGTTCTATTTTAGAAGAAGTGTTAAATTAGACAGAAAAATATCCTATTCACAAGGAGGGTCATCAACAGTTGTAGGTGAATAGTCCATGAATATTAATATAACTTTAGACTACTTACACATATGCAGTGAAACTTGCCATTTGAAACCTTCAGTGCAACTGTGGAACCTTCAGTGTGAACGAGGCTCATGGCATTTTTTTCTTTCAATTTTAACGCTAAACCTTCTAAACCTGTCTTCCAAAATATCCATGTTGTTGCATCATATTCCTTTTTTAATAACTTTCAGAATACAGAAATCTATCAACAATGGAAACATTGGTAGGTCCCATGAATTTTCGTATACGTCAGGTGAAGGTGATGGAGGAACTTGCGAAAATATTGCAATGATTTTGTGTATCTTGAAGTTGTTGCCATGAATATTTCGAATGAGCTGACATTTTCTTTGGAAAATCTCAAAAACGAACGTTTTTGAGATTTTGCAGAAATATTGTTTTCTACAACAAATAGCAGAAACAGAAAAAAAAAGCAACCAAAATCACTTTTTTCAGAACCAGAGAAAAAATAAGTTCCAAAATTTCAGCAATCTTTAAGAACTAACTCAAAAGAATACAAATAAATTCGAAAATCGTAAATTATAATTCCATCTAGCCTAACCTAACCTAACAATAGAGGTAATATTATCGTAGCAAAGAGATTTATTTGTGCGTTGCGTGGGTGTGCGTACCCGAAACGAGAATAACTGAGATGTTATTCTATATCAACTCGGCGGCAGTGGTCGGTGATGTGATGGTGTGCTTCAACAACATGCCGCGCTGAATGATGAAACGCTGCGCACGGCGCGGTGGCAGCGGAGGCTTTGAAGCAACCCCGTCGGCTTGGAATGTTTGGCGAGCGAACGAACGATGGGTGGTAGGCGGGCGGCATGAAGGGAAAGGAGGGCGGCGTACGAGCCGCGAGTATATATCGGGGGTGGATTCTAATTGGAATGCCCGCCGGCGGTGGTGGTGCTGCTGCTGCCACCGCCACCGCTGCGTTGCTCGGCGTTCAGACCAACGACAGTAAGGCTGTGGCGGCGGCGGCATCCCTCACAAACGCACGCGACGCACACGCATCCCTTGTTCTGGTCTCCTCCTGGTTTTGCTCTGCAGCATTTGCATTTCGCATTTCGCGTCGTGCGGCTCACCACATATTTCGGATTTATTGATCGCAATTGTGATTAATTCTGATTCATGATATGCAAGTCATGTATAAGATTACGCTCAGTTTGCAAATTGTTGGAACTGTGCTAAAAAGTTGGATTTATTGTTATTTCGAATAGAGAAAATGTGCATTATATCAAATGTGACAACAACCAAAACGGTAGTTTATAATGTGATGTGGTGGTGGGGGAAGGTACTAGAACTTTCAACAACTCATTACCTTTAGATTTGACATCTATGTATTTAGATTAGACATCTATGTAATTACTTTCATGAATGTGTAAAAATGTAACATTTTGTTTAGAGGATTTAAGAGAATATAAATTAGTAAGCAAAATTAACATTAATGCAGTTCTATCATGTATAAACGCAGGTACATTTTTTCAAATTGGGAAGTGGCTTTTGATCAGGGGAGACATGGGGGTGTGACAATAAGCACAAATATACAATTATTAGTACTTTCTGCGAAAAAGACTAGTAAAAACACAAAATTACACAAAATGTTAATATTCCGAGAGGGGGACTCTGTCCATATATGGCACCACCCTTAGAAGTTTGCTCGGCATCGGTAAAATCAAACAAAAAAATATATACAGCCAAACTGCTTATAGTGTGATGTGGTAGTAGGGGAAGGTCTATAACCTTTGAAAACACACTAATTCCTAGTACGTATTAAAAAACAAAAATATACAATTATCAGTAATAATTAATAAAAAAGTCGAAACTGCCAAAAACACTATAAAGCTTCAATATTCCAAAATATTTTGAGTTAATCGAACCTGGACGTTTAAAATTTAATATCTAGGATCTCTTGACGAAATTGAGTCTATTTTGTCCGGTCTGCTCTGAATTGTGGTACAATAAATCTCACAACTTTATTTCCAAAGGTTCTATACCTCCTCCGACCCAAATGTCAGAAAGTTCAACCCTGCCGGAGTAAATCACAATCTACAATAATTTGATTATCACATCACAAATGCAAATATTAATATTCGTTAGTTATTTATCATCTTCTTCTTTTTCATTCACACGTTTTGTCGCTGACCGGGCATAGACCAGTGGCTCATTTTCATTCGTCCAGAATGTTTTCTGGGTAACTATGAGCATATTAATTGCCTTTGGGCAGGTTGCTAGCCTTGCCCAGGGTGAAGAAAACTTCTATAACGACAACCACAGATGTTAATGTGATTGCCGGAGCGAGTAGAGGTGTTATTATCACGACCAAGATTTGAACCTGGATCCCGCTGCGTGCTAAACAGCGATCTTACAACTGGGCTATTACGCTCATTATTTAGCATGGAACAATTAAATCAAAGTAAAAACAACAATAGGTGCATTAGTAGTATGTTTTCGTAAATTCTTGACCTTCCCCCACTGCCAAAAATATCCTTAAACGCAATTATTAATAGATTTTCAACATACATTTTTAAAAATTGCAATAAAGTGAACTGTATACGATTAAATACCAGTCTTATATAATATAACTAATAATTAGAATATTTTCAAATGTTTTAGATCTTCCCCTACTACCATCATTACCCATAAGTTGCCAGTGTTGTTAGATGTTCCCTAGATTGTCAATTTTGAATCCCAATTATATGTTCTCTTAAATCCTCTGGTGTGTAATTGAGGGGATCTAGGATCGAGTGTCTCTTGATTATACTTGGGATATATGTAAGTGTTCGTGTGTCTGTGTGAGGATGTCGGCACCTCATTTTCATCGCCGCTGGAGCGCATCATGTGAGAGCATTGATTGCGCTCTTTCGCCTGCGTGTCGCGTCGGTTGAAATCGCGCGCGCAATCGAACGCGAAATTGCCTCTTTAAAGGACGCACGCACCGCACCAAACGAACAGACGTATGCCCCACACATTGGTGTCATCAACAAACACACCAAACTGTCAAATGACAAACCGCATTAATATGATTTTTACCACTTTCCATAATAAATCAAATGTATAATCATTTTCAACTGCAGGTAATTTTATTTCTATTTGTCATCCTACTTGTCATGAATCGGAAGCACGAGTAATCAATACATGTAATGAAATATAAAATGAAGGAGATTAAGATAACGATGAGATCCAGGTGGACACGGCAGCTGGAGACGATCGGCTCGTACTGGTCGACGGGGCAGGCAGGTTGATGTGAGCCTCGCTGGTAACAACGGCCGGTAGCGGACTCGGTGGCGTCTGCTGGCGTCGATGTAGTCGTTGGAGGCGGCCGGTGAGGGACTTGATGTGGACACTCTGAGACGGCGAACTCTCTGGTGGCGGCAGCTGGTGTAGGGCTCGCTGTTGGTGGACTTCGGTGACGATCTTCGGTGTCGAGCTGATTGAGTGACTGTGTGAAAACTGACTCGGGCTGGCTAAGTGACTGAATGAATGTGCTGACGAAATGTCGACTATATATAGCAGGTGAAAATGCTAACACAACTATTTCTTTAGTTCGTCACAACAGAACACGTGGTCGCGATCACGCTGCGCCGTGTCGATTTTGAGATGTCAGCATTTTCGATGTTTAGTCTCGGCGGATGTTGATTACGTACAGATTATGGTTTATTGATGTTGATTGTGATTGTGGTTTGTTGATCCTAATATTGTTTGTGCGGCATTAGATTTCCGCCACAAAGTAATTATTAATTACATTATATATATATAGTTAAAATTTAACCATATACAGTTTACTGCCATTTTGTGAAATCCAATTTGGAAAAATCATGAATTACCTGAATTTTAAGGGAAATTTTATATGCGGAAACCCGTCAAGTGCAGATAAAATGGTAAGTGATCATTTCAAGTTGAATGTATTGACAATTGTTGCAACTCAGCTTGTAAAACGTGAACAATCAAGGCTATTTGCTATTGTCGCTAATATATAAGTCTGAATTTATTCACAATATCCATATTTCAATATCAATATGTCAAGGCGCGACTGCCCTCCACACATTCATTATTTGCTGACTTAAGCACTATGCGCTAGACCACAAGCACGCAATGCGCGCCAATTGTCTCTTAGGAGTTTTTTACGTTACTTTTATATAGCAAGGGACTACAATATTGCAATAAGACAAAGAAGGAAGATTGAACTATTTATGGTTGAATTAATTGACTTATTTAAATGCAAATATATAAATCATCAAGAAGCGCACTTCAGTTGCGAGGAAGGTCTGGAACCTTCGAAAACACACTACAAAACATCGTGTATAAACATGGGTTCATACTTTAATTTGATTATTTCATCGTAATTTTTTAACAAATATTACGTTCCTGATTTGGGTATGTGAAAAAACGTAATGTTAATCTTGGCACACGTCACACGTCATTTACTTGAACACATATTGAAGATGCGCTTCAACATGTTCGATCGTCAATCATCTACGCTTGCACCGGATCGCTGATGCTGTCACGATGTGACGTCTTCAGTAATTGAGCCGTTGGCAATGGGTCACTATGTAACCTGCGAACAAAAATTGCTTCACGTCAATTTCCCTTCCACGCTAATAATATGCTAAACCTAACTGAATCCCAGACTTGTTTGTGATTTTTTTAGGGTTTCCCGCTTCCAATTTTGTGTAAATTTTCATTTTCAGTTTCTTTATGTTTGATTAAGACTTCTTTTATTATCGTAGTTGATTTCATTTTCTTTTTTCGCAGATCCAGCTATTCGCAGACAGCAGCAGCAGCATTATGGAAGGAGGAGAACAAAATATTTGTAAGTCTTAAAATTCTCATTTTCTTTCCGCTGGTTGCCTCGAAAAAAAAACGTAGACGGAGGGATGATATACGAAAGAATGTTTTCCACGGAGGGAAAAATCTTCTCATTGCATATTTATACGATTCTGATTTTTCAATTAGATTTTCTTTATTTTCTTGTCTTAGAAACTTTCGCGGGGGATTTTCATCTCTTTTCGGTGAATTGGGCTCGCATTCACGCAGGGTGCGGCTGCTTTTTTCGCTTTCTTTTTTTGAGCGGCGGCACGAAGGGGGATGAGAGTTTCTCATATGCTTTATTCCCGGTTCTCCCGTGCGTGTTTCTGACATTTTTCACTTCTTCAGGGGAAAATTTTCGGTCGAATTGTTTGTGCCTCTCTGTGTGTGGGTCTTTATGGTGGTGGAGTAAGACGAGCGGTGGCGGCGGCGGTGGCGAAGTGGACCAATGGCGTACAAGCGCAGCGAGGGTGTGCGCCCGCCGGCACTTTCGGCGGGCTCCCCTTTGCCGGCGGGAGCGTCTGACGGCGGCGGTGGCGGCGGCGCCAACGGCGCAGAATCTCTGCGTATCGAACGCGGCCACCGCCACCGCCGCCGCCGCCGCCGCCATCATCCGCACCGCCCCGAGGCGCAATTCGCTCTTGTAACGGGCGTAGAAACGTCCCCCAAATACTGGGAAAATGCTTATGTCCCCTCTCATTCTACCTCTTACTCTATCTCTCTGTAGCTGTGGTGTGCAGCGTCATCCAGATTGTAATATATTGTAATCGTCGAGCAAGGTGTTCACGCTTGATGAGTGTGTGCAAGACGCAAGACAAATTAAAAATAAATTTTGATTTTGTGCGCATTTTGCTCTCGGGCGTTCGGACGCATACATTATGTGCTAGTCTGATATTGCTTCACTTCGCGTGCAGTCATTTGCAACGCTGCCCCCCAGGGGCAATCAACTCTCGCGGTCCTTATGCCCGTGCCGTGCCGCCACCGCGCCACAGACGCCATTTGCTTGCTCTTGGCCTGCACAATCGCGCCGAACGTCTTTATAAGTTTCTTTTTCATTTTAGCAATTAAATTAGCCATTTATGTTGCCTACTTCTAAAGGGAGAGACAGAAAAAAAGTAAATCACAGAGTACGATACTATAATTAAACATTAAATGCAGGCTATATTTAATTTTCATTTTGCTTATATCATTTTCAGTAGTGGCGTAAGCACTTTTCAAATTGACTTGTTTGATTTCCTTTTAAAAGATGTTAGTGGGAGAGAAAACTTTATATTACAGTGAAACTTGTCGAATATAGAATTTTCTGCAGAGGGAATCCTGTCTAAAACGGAAACAGTTGGTTTAAGAGGCTAATGTATTGTAAATTCATAATACAGATTGAATGAAATATTTGTGATTAACCGATTTTTATGGGGGCCCGAGCCCCTTGTAATTTTGTTTTCTTTCTGTCGATAAAAGCACATTTTTTCGTCGCCCAAAACTTCCAAAAAAACCATGATTTCATTTTGTATATATCTTTATTGAATTTCCGTTAATGCGGGCACGGCTTAATCAGGACAAAATGTCCCAGTCCCGTTGTGTTCTGATTAAACGGAGTCTACTCTATTTTCCATTTTTTTCGTAAGAACTTTATATTGAGCTAATTAGAAGACACTTTGAAAACTCACAATTTCTCACCACCATAGGTAAAAACCTACAAATAATAGTATATTGTACAACGAGCATGTAATGGTAAACATTGTTTACGAATATGACCAATTATGACAATTATGGCAAACTATATTATATAGCTTACCTACAACTACATCATCTACCAGTACTGTCATGATCAGCCGTAGATTTTGAAGATCATAACTTAATTGGCATTATTAATTATATTAAGGAAGCTTGTATTTTATTTATTCAACAACCTTTTTCTACCACATAGGGAAAGGGGAAAGGGAATAGTAACTTTTACCCGGCCCAATCCAATCTCGCTACTAATGGTACTTGCTCTGAACTTTTTGTGCATATGGTTTTTTCCGGGGACCGTTGCGAATCGCCCAACCTTCGTACGCCTTTTTACCGCGAAATCAGGAGTTCGCGGACGGCGCCGCAGCCGCTTGTTGAGTGGGGAGACCAATGGGGCACCCATCCAACGCCTAGCTACGTCCGACGTTGCTTAACTGCAGTGATCTAACGAGCACTGAGCTCCACAACGCAGCACGCCGCCGCTTAGGAAGCTTGTAATTCTATATTAATTTTTCTTTCGTTCCTGTCGGAACACTTTTGTTCCACCTCAGATTTTTTTATCGCATCTTTCTATCGTTTCAACTTTGTTTTATATTTTAACACTGGCACAGTACAGGAAAAAAAGAGTACGCAACTGAATTAAGTGGTTTTTCAGGGTGGTTTTCGAAGGCACTACGCACGAGGGTGAAAAGGGATTTTTGCCGGCGGGCACACAACCGCACGTTTTGCACACATACATAAATGGCAGGCGGTGGCAATGTTTCGCATGTGTGGTGCGAATATTTGCCAATTTCTTCCATTCGCCGTTCCTGGTAGCACATTTGTGTGCGTTTTGTGCTACCATTTATGTGCGCTTTGTTCCAGCTCTCATTTTTCTCCGTAAATAACTTTTTTTGCGTGCAATATGTCTTTGACTATAGAATATTACATTCAATCCATTCAGAAAAGCAGTTTTTTTATTATCCTAAACAAATAATCGTACGGATTAAAAAAAGTGTAGGATTTGCTTGTAGTTAGTTTTCGTAATATTGAGCTCTATTGAGTCCATTGGGATTTATTTTTATTGATCCCCGATGAGAGACACGATGAGAGGCTGGATGAATGCAGTTGTCACTCGAGGAGATGCTTGACATCTTGATCAAGTGTCCCCCTGTATTTGGGGGACCTTTTGCTATCTTCTTTTCCTCGTGTGATGGTCAATTGACCGTGAAATCCGGGTATTTGAGTGGAAATATTTTATTGAGTATTGTAAACATTGATAAATTGGCGTTTAAATCTAATATTTTTTGGATTTTTTAGAAGAAAAAAAACATCTTTAATTTATTATCTTTAATTTTAGTATAAGTTGGACGATATGATGTAACTAGTAAGGGCTATCATATAAAAACATTCATTTAATTCTTGTATCCAAACAGAAAATGCAACAGTAACCCTATTGTATGGCGAGTTACGGGAGGGGGGATAGGTCTGGAACCTTCAAACCTATACGACTGCACTGGGCATGTCTAAATATATCGAAATGAATAGATATAGATAAATCGCCCACCGGGGCAGCATAGTGGATAGTGCTTCGGCCTACCACGGCGTTCGATTCGCCGCGGTGGGCACCATTAATGTGAATTTACTCACATCACATTACTACAACAAATACATAAAAAAAACAATTTACAACTACAAGATCTTCATCAACACATCATGTATACCAACATTACAAAAAATGTTTCATTGGAATATATACTGCATTCACGAAAAATAATGTACTATGTAATATAACACACAATATAATTGTAAAAAGCTGAAGGACCAGCCTAGTCTTCGGACTCAAAATAAAGTTACTTTTTTATAGGAAAATCAAAAGGTTTAGCCTACCTGGGCAGCATAGTTGGTAAGGTTTCGGTCTACCACGCAGTCGGACGGGGTTCGAGTCCCCGGAGTGGGCTCCCACATGTGAATTAATTTATGAAGGCAATTCAATCACACAACACTCAACAAGGAACCAACACAACAATACCACACAAAAATCAACAATAAACAACAACATAATATTATCATGTATATACAAATAAAATAACAAAAACTTGTATCCAGGCTGAAGGACCAGTTAGGTCGATGGCCAGGTCTACGGACCAAATACAAATAATAATAAATCAAAAGGTTTAAATCGATTTACCTATAAATATAGGTAAATATCGCTTTATCGACATCAAGTTGACGTACCATTTCTTAACATAACAGAAGGCATGATTATATTGCGTCTCGTTGCCAGAAGGGGAACCTATTAGCATTTATCATGTTTCTTCAGGGTTTGAATGGCTTTAACTTTGGTGACTTTGGTAAATATCAGATGAATATTTCTATGGTGAAAAAACGTTTGCAATTGATTATTAGAAAATAGTGGACAATGTGTAGACAATAGTAGTCAATGAGTTTCTAAACATTGCAAAATGCGATTTTAAATCGAATCCTTTCGTATATATTTTCCTGACGATAAATCATAACCGTCATCGTGGCGTTTTTAGTTTTCGTACCCCACGGGCCCCGAAAATTACTATGATTTCAACTAATATAACCGGTGTATCAGTGCAGTTGAAGAGTGCAGAGTGGAGCGAGTGGAGAGAAAAAAATAGGCGAAACCGAGCAAACGATGCGCTTTATGCGCATTTATAACGCGTAATTATAATGCTTAAATTTTCGGCCATCCACGTCATTGCTGATGAAATAATAACACGTGTGTTATCATGATTTATCTTCGCGTGTGCGATACGGATCAGTGCAGGAAGATATAACCCACTCCCAAACAGCACCCACTGCAACATAATTATGGCAATTATATCTATACACTCTACATTTACACGTCGTTTCTTTTGATATTACTACGAAAAATTGATATTTCCTAAGAACCCAGAACCAAAAGTTCTTTATCGGTGTAACTCGTAAATGCAAGGTTAACTAATTGTAAGTGCTCTTTAAACTTGAAACACTTAAGAGGGAAAACTCTGCTCAAGAAGTTGCCTAGTTTTTGTTGTCAAGGCAAGGGTCAAATAATAATTCAAATGCAACTTTGGCGCATTTGAATCGTATTTAATGAAACGCCAGAAGAAGATAAACTATTTAACAACAAATAGATTGACAGAGGGTGTATTAAAACATTATTAATATAAAGTTAAGAGCATACCATTTGAGTGCGGTCCGCCAAAATAATAACATACTATTGACCTGCGGACAAAATAGGTTGCTCACCCCTGCCTTAGTCAATTTGGACTTTTGGAATATTTTTGGACAAA
>WSZQ02087329.1:7618-44124 GCA_019419845.2 Weissflogia rhopalogaster
TATTATTATTATTATTATTATTATGTACTTGATCTACAGTGGGGTTTTCATCAATAACGATTTGATTTTTAAACTGGATTCATGCAACGGTTCAAATAAATATAAAAATATAATAGTACACATATAATGTATACAGCCCGTCCGGGTAGCTTAGCGGGCCGTGACACTGCTGACTTCGGCTTCCTGATGAAGCAACGCGAAGAAACAACCTATATCCTGTTAATACATGAATCAGACAAAGGAAACCACGAAGCGAAGCGACGCGGGCAGTGTGACAGACGACTTAATGGAAGCGCACACAAGCACACACACATACTCAACTTTAAGCACACCTTTCAACTTCAAATATCTACAACTCTCTAAGAGAACTACTCCTCACAAGATTCAGCAACAACTGACACCAACAACATTTGTATAAATACAAAACATAAATTGTAAATAACAACATTAAAAATTTGAAAACAGACAAATAAAAATATAGTATATCAAAGCCGGAAAGACCCTCAGAGGTCGATAAACATGAAAATATTCGATATTATATTATTAATTAATACATACTCTTTGCAATGGCTTATCTAATAACCGCCGAAGTTTATCATGATCTCGTTTATTATGCTCAACGCAATAAATTAATTCATGTAAACGTAAACAAAATTTTAAAAAGTCTATTTCTCAAGATGAAACAAATTATACAGCTTAAAAGACGATCAATTAAAATCGGGTTATTAATGCCTGAGATAAACATCTCCAAAAATTGTATCGTTCTCAGCTTACAGCTACTCGATTCAATCAATTATAAAAAAAGTATCATTTAACATTGCAGTAATATACACAACACATCAGTGTTGAGAAGACCTTTAACGTAAACTATCCGATTTTAAAATTTAATAATTCATTATTATTACCACTGTTTTGCGCGTTAGCGACTTAACGAGATTATGTCCCCGAGATTTTTAAGATCCCGGGGCCTTATTCAAAATGACTTCATCGGCAACGCAAGGTCGAAGCGCCGACAACTTTCGGCGATAAACACACAAATTACTCGACACAAGAATGTAGGAGAAATAGTGTAGAAAATACGTTGTTTGCATGCTGGAAACAAAGTTCTTATATTTACAAGATATTTACATGGCGAAGCCAAAGCTTCATAAGTTCTGTGCGCAGCGCAGGCGCACAAGGGATGAAAACGGCGCACAACAACATTTAAATATTCACAAGCAATATAATAATGACATATACATGCGTCAAAGCAATTTTACATTATCGCACATACTTATGATAACATTGAAATGTATTTCATGTTATTTATTTTTCAACAAACAATAGCATTTTTGTAAAATATAAAGATAATCTCAAAGTATATTTGAAGCACTGCTGAAAAGTAGCTAAAAAAAGTGACATCGCCAAAAGCATACTACGTATCACAGCCACGGTAACAGAACTGGCCTATGTTTTAAACACGGTACGTGTACCATGGGTGTATAAATCCTTCCTTCACTATTAATTAATATAATCAAACACACAGTTGGGATAATATTGAAAAATATTTGATATCCACAAAAGGTTAAATTAAGTTAAATTAATCTCTCAAGTTGAAACAAAACACACATTTTAAAGGAATATAAGTTTAAATCATGTTGTTAGTTTCTGAGGTAAACGTCGCCAAAGGTCATACAGCTCTCAGCTCGTATTCATTAGCTTTCTGCAATATAAGGGCTTCAATGATATTGATTTTCGATTAATAATTTAGTACTCTGAAAATTTAAAAAAAGACAATTAACATTACAGTAGTTTACACAAATCACATAATTGTTAAAAAGGTTGTATAGTCATCCTTAAACTTAGATCTTTGGCTTAAACTAACCTACGTAAAAACTTCATAATTTATTGACATATCATTTAAATATTCAAAAGTAAGAATTTATAAACTTTAATATTAGGTAGATATAAATTATTCATTCACAATGAAATATTTTATATTTCTCCCCATGAAGCAAACAAAATTATGCATAGTAAAGTTTAAGTAACGGCATATAACTGTGATTTCCATCTGAAAGATATAAGTGCTTCTAGCTGTTCGTCTCCAACCTGATGCTTTTTGTAGCTTTCAACACTTTTAACACCCGTGAAACTCATCCCTTTACTTTTAATACTTCTTATCACGACTTGACATTTTTTGCAATGCGATTATCCTTCTAAACTCATACCAGGACACAAAAACTTTAATACTCTGATGTCTTTTGAAAGGATTTCAGCAAGAATTCATATTACTATTGTATGCTCATAACTTTACCCAATGAATAAAATTGGTAAAAATGTGTCTGCAAAATTGTGAGCACTTTGCAACTGATTTAATTATAACTTTAAGGTCTAGTACTTTTAATTCAATTCTATGCATTTATTTGAATGTTGGTATTTAGAGGAATAATTTCCAAAATCGGTAAATCAATTTATTTTATTTGTGCGCATTTATGGTTAAATATTGGCATTTTAATTAAAATGTAAATTAATTGACTGCACTGTTTATTAAACTTTGTCGATGATAATAAAAGCCTACATGAAATCGGTGAATGCAAATTAAAAATGTATTATATTTATTGTATTCAGCAGTCTAAGCCGTGATATTCAGTAATTTGTTAATTTGAAATTAATTCGATTAAAAATAAAACATTTGTGTTTCATTCGAATAATTCTAGAATGTTCTAAATGAAAAAAATCAATATTAAACTAATATTAAATGATTGAATTGAATATAAAACTCAAAAGTTAATCCTAGAGAATTATGCTATATTTCGATAAACGCACATTATGTCCGGTATAACCAGTTGTAAAAAGTTTAAGGTCAAAGTTAGTTTTCGGCTTAACGTATGTAAATTCGATTGCATAAGTAATGTCTAATACTGAGTTCTTGTAAACATTTTTTATCAATGCCGTTTGTTGTTTGTTTGCTTTTCGGGAGGGCATAGCTAGACAGATGATTTGTAACCACAATTTTTCGAATTTTTTAATCTAAAAGTCAAATTACAGAATGCCTACAATCATTTGTAATTCTATCAAAACTTTTCATTCAATTACAAATTCGTTTTGAAAATGTGTACCATCACAAGAAGAAACTATCGTTTTTCTTACCAACTAATAGATCAAGAAAGATAGCCATAATTGAATTGAAATAGGAAACCAAGTATGCAATTGGAAAAGTTATAATCATACATTATGCATTTTTTTACTACTTTTTGCTAGAGCAAATTCAATACAAAATTTAGCTTCCAGTAGTGTTTGTATTTTCTTCCTTCATGAGGGTTATCAAAGGATAATTGGATTTTCTAAGAAAATATGTATTTTGCACGGATTCATATTCATGCATCAAAGCAATTCTGCATTATATGATATTTACTGAGATAATATTTTTATATTTGCTGTAAATAATGTATTATCAACCAGCGCCATTAATTTAAAATATAATGACAAAATCTCCAAGTATACTTCTAGCGCTGCTGAGAAATAATTAAAAATGAAATCGTCTAAAGCAGATAAAGTGTCGCAGCCACTATAAGAGAAAGGGAACTGTATTTTTGAACACGGTGCGTGTATGAAGCGTTTATAAAGTGCTTTTGTGAATACGTAATTTTCTTTAATATGACACATTTTTGGGGTAAAGTTGAATATTTGACAAGTTTTTATCAACCAGCGTCCTTTTCTTATTATTTGTATTCGGTCCGGAGAACCGACCATCAACCTTCACTGGTCCTTCAGCCTGGATACATTGTGTTTGTACATATTACAAGTTATTGAGATTTCTTGTTTTTGCATTTTTTATGTTGTTGTTATTATTGTGATGTTGTGGCTTCTTGTTGTGTGTGAGTAATGTGAAATGAACTTGTCAGTGCAGTCTCGTTGTGTATGCGTGTTGTATTTTTGTGAGTTGCGCATTGCGATTGTTGAATTGTGCCTTTTGTGGTCGGTGTGGATTAATATTGTGATTTAAGAGTGTGTGAATTTGTAATTAATGTGCATCAATAGAGTGATTTTAGTGTGAATTTATTTTAATAATAAATTCACACTAGTGGGGTGCCCACCCCGGAGACTTGAACCCCGTCCGACTGCGTGGTAGTCCGAAACCTTACCAACTAAGCTGCCCAGGTGGGCTGTCCTATTTTTTTGCAAAACTCTTTTTATTTACAACGCTTGTGAGAGTTACGAAGCGTATGTAGCAATTTATTCGCTTTGTATATATTTGTATATTATGTAAATAATGTCTATTGTAAATATTTATATACCCAGAACTATAGTTCTTCTAGATTTCACATTTCTTGCAAAACGTCTAACATCTTCAACCATCAACCATTTAATGCTAAAATTACTTCTTTCCTTTGAATTGCACCAAAAGCCTTCGTGAAATCTATGAACATGATAATCACTTCCTCCTGAAATTTATATGCTTTCTGAATTATTTGTTTCATTGAGTGTATGGCATCTAGAGTACAGGTTTTCAAAGGGAAGGTTTACACCCTTATAAGCATATAGTTTGTTCTCTCTGTCTGTGGTTTGGTGAATTATTATTATTCTTCTTTTTATCTATTCCGTAGGCAACCACTCTAATCATTTTGCGTATTTCTTTTCTTAGTTCTTTTCCTCTGTATTGTATTAGCTCATTGTTTATGTGGTGTATTCCCGCTGACTTACCATTTGTCAAATTTGCAAATATTTGTGTTATTACTTCTTGAGTCAGTTTGGGTATTTCATCTTTGTTTTCTTCAATTTCCGTTTATTTGTTCTATAGTCAGGGTCATTAAAATAATATGTACAAAGAAAAATCTCATTGTGTAGTACCGGCGCTGCTGAAAAGTAGTTAGAACATATGAAATGGACCAATTGACAGTTTAGCTGGCGCAGTGACACCTGGACAATTGTCATTTGTTTTGAACACGGTACGTGTACGAAGCATATTCCTTTTTGAATAAGAAATTGTCCTTGGTATGTGGAAAATTCATTTTATATTAACCAGCATCATTGAAATAAAATAGACTAGAATTCCTATGTAAATTTCCAAAGCTGCTGGAACGTAGTTAAATCATGTGAAGTTGTCTAAGGCAGTTTTTTTTATTTAACGAGGAGTGAAAATCTACAGGATACACTATCTACCTCCAGCATCAATGCTGTCAGTATGGTGTACCACGTTAGACTTCGCGGAGAAAATGTCATGTTCCGCGCGAATGCTGGTTTAGGCCTAAAGCTGGATTCCTCTCACCGCAAGATGTTAGTGCGTCAGGAATGACCGACCGAGCTAAAACATGTCCTCGTCTGTCTGCCAGGTAGAATGTTTACATTTGGGCTAGCAGGCATGGCCGCCTTACAATGTCGAAATTCTTCGTGCTATAGTTCGCGATATCGCGAACTAGCGGGTTGGGGTGATCCTCAAGGGATACATGTAATTTGGTTGCCAACTCGGTAGCGTAATCGGAGAACGATGTCTAAGGCAGATTTGGTGTCACAGCCACTATTAGCGAGCTGCACTATCCATCGAACAAGGTACGTGTACGAAGACTACATTAACTCCCTTCCTTTACGAATACACTGTATTTGTTCGCATATTCCCGTCCTATAAAAGTAAGAAGAAAACAATACGGGAATAAGGGAATAATACGGAGCATCAGTGTATCACTGCGCTTCTCAAATGTAATTAAAACCCAATTTATTTAACAACCAAATTAAAGAGGTCCCTTTAATTAGTTACATGTCCTAAAACTATATAATGTTTCTTAATTTGGCTTCGACCTTGTAAACTATCAAAACTCGCAAGTAATAAATTCATCCCACGATCCCTTTTATCATAACAATTCCCAAATGCACTATACCAATATTTGTATAACATAACGCCCACTATTTGCCAGATTCATTCACATGTTACAATTACATTAAGCCATAACTTCTCGATATGTATTGTTAATTGCCTAATGTATCTGAAACTATATTAATTTCAACTAAATCAATTATGTATTGTGATTTAATATCTGCAGTGGGCGTAAATATATGCGAATTGAATATTAACGACCACAATCAGTTTATAATTAATATGCTAGCTGGCATCGAAATTAGCCTTTCAAATTTTTAATTGCTTCATTTCAATACTATTGCCTTTTGATTTGTAATAGAGACTCGCATCGAAAAAAAAATAATTAGAAGGCTGATTGATCACACTTTATTAACAGAAGTGTGAATTAATGTTGAAGGACGTAAAGTCACGAAAAATCGATTCTGGATTGAATAGAAAATACGATTCAAATCTAGGCTAGTTGCATGATATTTCCGATTTATATACTCACATGATGTTGGAATTTTTCAATGACGGAAGAATTTTTTGAAAAATATTGAAATGTAGTTGAAATATGACAGTTTAAGTTGAAACGTCTCAGGCGAATTAATGTTGCTGCCACTATGAGAAGCTGCCTCAAGAGTTTTGAACGCAGTACGTGTAGTAGATGTGTGTATGCTTTCTTTAATGTCCTGTTATATTTACCCGGCTGAGCTAAGTGATAACTTGGAATTCCTCTTAATATTTGGGTGGAAACACTAAACCTGAAATGTTTCATGTTTTCATATACATTCCTCAGTAAAGTATTGTGTGACATTGGCCATTGGCCAGAATTCCCAAAATTCAGGACAGGAAAAAAAAAGTGCCCTATTTATTTAGTACTTTCGTTCTATAATACTAATTGTAAATTGAATTTTCTGAAAAATATTGAAGAGTACATGAAATATGAGAGTTAAAGTAGAAACGTCTCAGGTAGATTTTTATAGTCTTCATTCGATTATGATACTAAATGAAGAACTACAAAATGAAGACAGTAATAAAATAAAATTAAATTCAATCAGGTAAACCCACGAAAATTTTAAATCAAAATATTCAAACGCAGAATCTAATAAAATGTTATCTTTAATTGCAATGTGAAGACAAAGGAGCCAGACATCGTTTATTATGCTCAAAGCGCGATTTGTTGAGCCATTATCTTATCACCGGGATGTAAAAACAAAGTACGAAAAGCACATTACGAGGCAACAATCAATTTACTCAAGCGTGTAGATGATTCAAGCTCGCCCGAAGAGGCAAATTGTTTTCGGCGGTGGGCATTGTTGGCATGACAATCAATACAACAGCGAATTGTACATCTTGAAGTTGTGTCTTCTACCAAGTCCTCGTAATTGACTAATACGTTATCGCAGATTCACGGCCTATGGGGTTAATTCAACGCATACACACAAGCATTAATTTATTCACATACATTTCTCAGACAAGTAAAGCTTGACAGGCAACTAGTGCACTACACAACCCTTTCATTATCTGTAATCAAATCCTTTTAATTAAAAGTTTATCAGGAAAGGTCCCTAGAATACATTTCAGCTACCTTTAGATAGACGAGGTGGTCATGCGCATACTGAAGGATCCATTAACAGGATTGGGCAATTTCTCCTAAGTGGGTCATGTATAAAATTAAACTACCGCCCTATGAGGATTTATTCTGTTTTAATACCATAAAAGGGTCAAATTTAACCGCAAATTTACTGCGAAATTTTGATTTCTATTTTTATTACAGTATGTATGTTACATACTCATTAAATTTATGTGAATGTTGGAATTTGTAAGAAATTAACATTTACGATATGTTTGGATACGCTATTATGTAAAATGATGGGCGTTTTATGGCGTCTGAAACGCGTAAATTATCGTAAAGTCTGGGTAAGTAACAAAATTACAAAATTATCTCTAACGAATTTCGGTTGAAATTTAAAGCGCTACGAATAATATTATATGAAGTTTATATTCTGAATATGATTCCTAGTATATTCCATTGCGTTATTTCTGCGAATTTGATTATATATTCGGCTGGTCCATAATTAATAGTTAGGCTTTTAATTTTAATGATATTTTACGTAAACATCTGCAAATGTGTTTAATAATTTTTATGAAAATAAAATCCCCCGGAAATGGCAGTAATAAAAAATATATTTTTCCATAGTAGAAGTTTGTATCGCCTAGATTTTCGTGTTGACTCCTAGTAATTCACAATAATAATTCACAATAACCATATTTGATTGTATATTCTTGATACTGCTTTCTTTATTGCTAATTAATGCAAATTAATTTTGAACGTTTAAAGGAAATAATATTTAAATGTGCTCAAACGACTTATTTTCACTATTAAATGTGTTTAAACACATCGGAATTCGAAACGATTCGAAAGTTAGCATTTGATTTTTAAAATAGTGGGAAAGTTTCGCAAAAATATAAAAGAAAAGTGTTTATATGTGATCAAACAACTTATTTCCGCTAACAAGTGTGCTTAAACACATCGTGAGATCGAACTCTTTAAGGTTTTGAAAGCTAGCATCTTCTTTTTGAAATATTTGGGAAAGTATTGTTAATTTACAAAAGAAACAGTGATTAGATGTGCTTAAATGACTTATTTTCACTAACAAATGGGTTTAAACATTGGGAAGATCGCTATTTTTGACGGTTTGAACGTTGTTTATTTTTGAAAATCATGTTACAATGTTCGTGATTCGCTTTTCATAAAGATTCACAATTGCATGCAATATAAAAATAACCCCAACAAAACTGATAAAAAACTGTAATTAACTTTGAATATTTGTATGATGTAGTTGTAGTTGTAGTTGATACGCATGTAATCATCAAAGCTGTTTGTTATGCAGTTTGGGTCTGTGAAGTTATTAATCCATTCTCTGATGTTATCATATCATGGATCAATGTGAAGCCTCATGTAACTATATCATCAACATCTATTTTCCCTGCGTGCACGTTCGAATTTTCCTGCAGCTGCATTGGATGGGAAAATGGGAATATAACGTGCTTGCTATGAAACTTGGTCAATACGCCGGTGTCATTGTTATTATCTCGCAATCAGACATGGGAATTTTTGAGATTAAAAATGTGTAATTTAAACAATTACAAGTTTGCGTTTATGCCGTCTAAAAAAAAGATCGTTAAATTAGAAATTAATTCCCAAAAAAACTCTATTAAGCTTTGATCTGAAAATTGATTTTTTTCGGCTTGTGTCCAAGAACGTAGGGCTAATATATACCCAGTTAATGAGAAAATGATTTCTCTTTTTTCATGCTGAATACTGACGTTTAGCTAACGATATACCGAAATTTCTAATAATTACACCCCGAAAAAACGTGGCGCGGAGATTAATAACCAAGCCATCAACAATATTTTATTAAAATGTTGAATAAATATGTGCACAGGAAACAAGATATGAATACTAATTGAAATTTTAGGAGCGACGAGGAAACTTTTCACGGTTTGTTGAAATTAAATTCTAATCACGCTTGCTTTACGACCCTCCATCCTCCTCCTGATGGAACTTTAGATTATTACACATATGCGTGGGAAAGAATTTCATTAAATGTTTGATCATTCTAATTTAGAATCCTAAATTGATTGTTAGAAATGTTAAGTCACTTAATGCTTTAGATGTTTTACTTGTTTATTTAAATTTCGTACAATACGTATTTCGCCTATGCGACATCATCAGGTACTGATTAAATAAACAAGTAAAACATCTAAAGTATTAAGTGACTTAACGTTTCTAACTATTTAAACATGTTTTATCAACAACGCGTAATTAGGTAGGAATTCACTTTTTCAAGGTATAATGAGTGTTCTGAAATATTTTCGGGGTTTTATGATTGCGTTATTATATATTTCTCTTCCCTTTTTTTAGTTTAACCGAGCATCGACTGCTGAGCTCACTAGCTCTATTCAATTTTTTTTCAATGTAATTAGTCATATTTTAGGCTAGTCTAGTGAGATGAAGAATAATTCATTTTAGTGTACATCCCCACCGAGAATCGAACTCGGGACTTTGCGCACAACATCGAATATGTTAAATATAATAATAATAAGATCACATATTTTAATGTCTATCGAACTCAGTGGGTCTTTCCCACATGGATATGTTTTTATTTTTATTAGTATGATGTTTTTTGTATTGTTGTTATGTACAAGTATGTTTTTGTGTTTATACAATTGTTTGTTGGTTGGTGTGAGTTGTTGATGTATATGTTATTGTTGTCGTTGAGATTAGTTCTCGCAGTGAATTACAGGTGTCAGTAGAGAGATGTTGGAAGTTGAATGTTTGAAGTTGGTTGTAGTGTTTGAAGTTGAGAGTTTGAAGTAGTGTATTTGTGTGTGTGTGTGTGTGTGAGTATGTTTGCATATGTGTGTGCGTGGGTGGAGTTGTGTAAAAAATAATCATCCTGTGTAATGCCCACCCCGAGGGCTCGAACCTAGTCCGCTGGCGTGATACGCCAAGGTGCCACCCACTAAGCTACCCGGACGGGCTGTTAAATATATTTTGCCTAAACCTGAATTTAGATTACAAGAGATATTCAGTAAATTCCATTTTAAAAACTCGAATTTCAAACTCGATTTGCGAGTAACTCGTATTTGTATGAATAAAAAACCAGTTTGTGAATAATATGATAGAGTTCATGTAGAAAACATCAGAACGTTCTACTGTTGAAAAACTTGTGTTTCAACCTCGATTTTCAGCAAAACTCGAGTATCTCGTATTTGCTGGAGTACCAAAAAGTTTTTGTAAAAATATGCATAAAGCACGTTTATAAGACATTAGAAAGTTGAACTGTTGAAGAACTCATGTTTCAAAGCTGTACATTTATAGATATAATTTATAGATGAGGTATTCATTATATTAAGTTGTTATTATCTGTTTATTAAATGTTATAAGTGTGTAATGGTTATCCTGAGGCCAATAAATGTTTTTTGTCCGTTTTTTGTTAATTTGATATTTTGCTCGATATTATCGCAACGCGTGCTAATAAAATAAGTATTTAGCCGTTTGCCCTAGGCTTGTCAAAAAATAGGAAAACCCGAGTTTCCGCGTTTCCGGGTTTTGTAAATCTACGGTTTTGTCTATGAAAGTCCGTGTTTAAAATCCGAACAATAACTCGTTTACAGCGCCACCTGGAGTAATATAAAAAGACTATACGCATGAAAGTTATTTTATTTTCATTAGCAATTAAAATAATGTATATAAATAAAAACAAAAAATAAAAACTAAAATGTGGAAACAGATAAATTCAATTACCAGTATTCTCAAAGAGAATGGCTATTCTCATTTTTCAAAATATGCATGAAATACAATCACTGGTCAATGTGGGGAAAGATTGAAGGCTTCGTTCGCTAGTACTCGCGGAAGCAATTAATCGCTATTGGTTTAGTGACAAGATCAACAAGCTCTCGCGCACTCGCCTCGATTTCGATTTGGAAACAGAATCAAGCAATAGTGGGGCGACTCGCCTCGATTTCGGTTTGGAAACAGATTCAAATAGCGGGGCGACTCGCTTCGATTTCGGTTTGGAAACAGAATCAAGCAATAGTGGGGCGTTTTCGCGTTGATTCCGGTTCAAGAAACAGCATTTTTAGCTTCATCTAGTAGTGGAACGCAACCGCGTCGATACTGGTATCGTAACCCAATACTTTCAAGATCAGCTGATTCTGATATAGAACCCGAAACTTTTACGACAAATCTGAGTTAAACCCTTGAACGTAAAAGCCCGGTTTAACCCGAAAGTGACAAGGCGAAAAAGCGAATAACCCGGAATTATCGGGTACATGCCTAGTTTGCCCCTCTGACTTCCATAAAAGTAATTTGCCCTTCTGTTGTTATATCATATTCACCTCTCATATGCGGAAACCTGTTAACATTTCGTTTCCTCGTTACCTGAGAAACGTTCCGGTAGGATTATAAATACAGAACATACCATATACGACAGGTTTCACTGTACTAATGAAATACCAATAAATATTTATTATCTTCAAGGATGTGCTAAAATATTAATTTACTTTTTCACATTTGAAATCCGCCACAGTTTACGCTCCTGAAGAGATATTTTAATGTAAAATTTATCAATTTTAATAGATTATGTAAACTTTTAATGTTAACGGTACAGTTATTACAGTTATCGTTAATGCTAGCATTTAATATTACTATGCATCAATAAATTGATGGATGTTTTGGCAGGAATATAGGTAGGTATATATAGTACGCCTGCATATTGATTAATGAATTTCAACAACATAAGGCCAATGATGAAAATATCACAATGAAAACATGAATAGAAATTGCATAAATTCAACTGTCTATTTCGATAGTCACCTCGATTTATGCAGTTCGACATGTGATGGTGATTTATTCAGTGATTGTTTACACTTTGCCAGTTTTCACAATTCAGGTTCATAGTTTCATGCCTCCAGGTTTTGAACATTTCCTACTGTGCACCATACAAAATGTATGAGTGGTATGTAACGTCAATTCTGGCGTCACGTACCTCGAATTTTCATAAATATGATTTCAATTTCACGCATGAAGCTTCAATCGAATGTCACGTCGAATTCTTCCAGGTATCGTGCGTTCTCCTTGCAAATACAGTTTGTAAATATGTTTTTGTCACTTTTTTCTAAGTGAATGCCAAGAAAGTATGGGTAGTATGCGAAGATCAAGAATTTTGATTATATGAGGCGACGAAAGTAACATTTTTATGACTTTTTAATTTGGTCGAATTTTCGAGTTGATTTTTTTGCATGGAAAATATTTTAATATGTTCTCCAATTTGTGTTCCTGAAAAAAAAA
Source organism: Weissflogia rhopalogaster (assembly GCA_019419845.2). Lineage (NCBI taxonomy): Eukaryota > Metazoa > Arthropoda > Insecta > Coleoptera > Staphylinidae > Weissflogia > Weissflogia rhopalogaster. Next base: position 20,293 of record WSZQ02087329.1, read on the forward strand.
ATCTGTGAGAGAGCACATAATCCACATAACTTTTCGCATGCATATTCATTCGGGAAAAAAAAAATAATTAAAGCCATAAAATGTATACATGGTAAATGCGTGAGTGGTGTGAAAATGAAGAGATTTCACTTACTACATTATGATAAAAAATGTATATAATTAATCTTGTTTTGTTCATATGTCTTCATAAGTGGATGAAATAATTCCATGTTTAATTTAATTACTTTTATGGAATAATTCTGGATTGTAAGATATTAATTAAATTACAGTTCTTGTTATTGGTTTGATTCTGTGGAATTGGTTCGAAAGTTAATTTTCATGAAATCTGACTGTGTTCCGTTGAAGCATTTCACATTGCATTTCATGTCAACACTTTTAGGATTTTGTAGAATACCATTTCGTTTAACTATTTATATTCAAAGTTGATACAAATTCCTATTTACACATATGTAAAAGAAGTTTATTGTAACATTTGTTCCGAGAAGGGAAACTCACAGGTTCAATTTCACCATGTCTTTCGGCCAAACTGTTTATATTTTGTTAAATGTTTGTTTTATTATTAAAATACCGAGTTTCATGTACGAAAGTTGGTAAAAGTCGAGTAATTCGTATTTATTCTCGTGAAAAACCAAGTTTTTGTGGAAATTGCATAGAATTTGGTTTGTCAAATTTTCACTTGAACCTGAAACTGATGACTAGATAAAGTCAGAAAATCTAGTTTTACAGTAGGACATTTCGAGTTTCAAACGCGATTTCTGAATAACTCGGGTAACTGTTTGCCAGAGAAAAAACCGAATGTTTACGAGGATGTAAACAGAGGAGCGTCATTACTCTGATAAGGTGGTGGACTATAGGGAGTGTAATTATGATTTCTAGCTCTTTGTATCTTGCATCTTATCTTGTAAATGTATAGGATAATATGTTTGAATATTTGTATTTGAACTGTTATGATTGGGTCATGTTGTCGCGACAATTAGCAAGAACTCCGGTCTTCCAAATCTTATCTCGCCGGACTCCTTCGTGAGGTCTACGTCACGATGAAAACACGATCCTCTATGTTGACTTAAAATCTTTTCCTATCAAAATTCATTCCTTGTGAAGTCACAGTCAATGATAGAGAGCGTTGGTAGAGTAGATGAACTCGTCCACTCTGGAGACACTGGTTCGTCCAAAGATGTTGATAACGCTGGGTGTAAGGCATCGGAGTAGTCAAGACTTAAAAGGCAAGAAGTCTGTCACGGAGGTTTTTAGGCTCACTAATGAGCACAGAACAACTCTAAACAGCGCTTATTTTACTAGTGATTTATTTGAGATTTTCCACGCTATTTACACAGAAAAATATGTGATGGGGTAGGGGTGGTCGAAGGTGCTGGGATCTAGGAGAGGAGAAAGACACTAAGGCTGGTGTGACGTCGGAAGTGGAGAAATTCTGGCGGTGAGGCTCTAGGAATAGACGGGACGATTGAATGGAATAGTTTGGTTCTATGGGGCTGAGAGTTTTAGCGGGTCTTGGTGTGGAGCGAGGAACGAACGGGATCGTTGAATGCGTTGGGGTTTATGGGGACAATCGAGAAACGGACTACAGAGACTGGGACTTGATGAGAATGAAGTACCTCGGTGAAGACATACTCGATCATGAACCTAGAAATAGAATGTTGTACAAATGCAAAGATAATGCTAACAAATAATAATTTAAAAATAATAAAATAAACACATAATTTCCTCGATTTTCCGAAAAACTTCAGTGACTCGCATTTGTTAAAGTAAGAAAACATTTTCTTTTGGGAATAATGTGGAAGAATTTATTTAGAAAATATCAGAAGGTATTACTGGTGAAAACCTCGAGTTTTCTACTCACAATCAATATTATAATAAACTCGGGTAACTCGCGAATTTAACTATTAAAATCTTCTCCTCAGGCTATGTTCAGAAATCTAGAGAAATTCGGAAGGTTTTTCTAAGGAATCATGCGTGTATCAAATTTGGTATTCTAAAAACATACACTAAAACACGGGTTTTAAGAAAATTTTTGATTCTATTTGATAAATTTATTTTTTAACTTGAAATATGTCAAGTTTATATGGCTTCTCATGTTTTAGAGATGCTACTATTCTCCATGTTGGTTTATTAACTCATCTTATCAAATATCATTCTGTAAACAATGAATTTCCTCAGTTCTAATTGATTAATTAGACACGCACAACTGGAACAAAATACTGCATGAATCAGGAAAGATTAAAGATAAATTCATGAAAATACTCCACTTTTGGAATTTAAAGTATGTGAAGTATGCAAATATTTACGATTTTTCCATAGAATTGTTATGCTATTTACGCAATTTGCACACAAAGCAACTCACAACCTTATAATTTCAATGATATCATGCCATATTAAAATGCATGGCAGTGATTTGCAAAATACGACAACAAGGATTCCATCTTGTCCAAACAAGCATCGGTGTAGCAGATTCACCTGGGAATTAAATTGATACTTCCTGCTGAAATATTGCTAGGTTCTTGGCACCCGCACGTTGCATTGGCCTAATTTGAAGGGAAGGTTTCCCTCTTTGTTACGTCCTGCGTACCTGAACCTGTAGCAATTTCCCGCATTCAATGTTTTCCATTATTTCATTACCGCCAAAATGGAATGAACCAAATGGATCGGTGTAAGTTCTCGTGGTTAATTAAGTTTATTTGAAAATGGCGTAGACATAAAGGAATGTTGGAAGAGGGAGGAAGTATTTTATGTTTTATGGTACAGCAAGTTGCAGTGCTTTGATTTAAAGGATGTCTTTGATGTGTGTTAATAAAGTCATTTGTAAAATAAAGTGGAGGTTTAATAAATACCATACGAGGCTTGAAAGAAAGAATTTAATTGCAGCATGCTGCAATAGAGTACTTAGGTGTAACTAATTTTCATTTAGTCCCTTTAGTCAACGTGTAGAAATTATTAAATTAATGTATATAGTTTAATGGTTATCAAACCCTAAGGTTTTTTTTGTGTTGTTTTTGTTGTGTAGTAGTTGTTGTGTAGTAGTAATTGTGTGTTGAATGTTGAGTGTTGAATGTTGAGAGTAGAATGTTGGGTGTTGAATGTTTAAGTGTTGTAAGTGTTTGTGGTAAGTTGTGGGTGAATAATAACCCGTGTGATCCTACACGGGTTGAATAATATTCACCCTGTGGATTGTCCATTTCTAAAGGTAAGGTGATACATTTTTCATGAAAAGCTTTCGCATTAATGAAATGCCCCTATTCTTATGAACAAATTAATTCGTAGACGTTCAATTCGTAATTTACGTCCTCTAAAATTTTTTTGGAATCTTGAAACTCTTAAAAATTTAAATTCCATATTACGATGTTTCCGGTACAAATAAATGCACTACATCAACAAGATGCCTTTTAATTTTAAAATGTGAGGAAATAACCTTTGTGGTCTACTCCAACCCTCGAGACTTTCAGAAGATTAATGATACATTTACATCTCTGGAACAGTCAACCCGTAACCTAGTAAAACATTTTGCGAAACGACGTTTCTACACAACACACTTTTCCCTCTGGTAGATAAAAGCTCTAAAGTAAAACGAATGACACGAAACAAACGCTACCTAGAAAAGGCGTTTGCATTCATACAACCAGGGTGTCTCAAACTATTGAGGGCGATGAAAATTACATGACCAAACTCAAAACTGTCTCAAACAAGTGAGACACATAAAAAATGGTATAGGTATATATAGCCAAAATTTATTTGTTTTTATTTCCCTGAATATCGCCTTAGCCGTTAACCATTTCAGGTATAAGTGTAAAAGACGAACCTTTGACTCGACTTTGACACACGACTCCTAGGCAACAGTTGACTAGCTTCTTATGATTTCAGCAAATATAATTTGCTGAATTTAAAGAAAAATATTTGATTATAAAATGTATACAAATGGGTTACCTATAAAAAGGGAGAAGTCCAGCGAAACATGCTAGTGATGCCAAGTGGACACAGACCCGTCCGAGCACATAATTTGCTCGTGTAAATACAACCTCCTTGGCAATGATTTCCTGCTAGGCGAGAAAGTGGGTGGGTTTTTACCCATGAATATTATAAGGTTTATAAATGACTTGTGGTTTCTTTCATCTTAGGCAGTTCAGGCAAAACTATAGATCAATCTGGACTCACTTCACAAGAGACTTGCTCCTTCACTGGACCCTATAACCTCTAACAAAAAGTCGAAATACAATTAAAAATCTAGTAATATACTTGGAACAGAATGTTTTTTCACAAATATATAACGACTGCAACCAATTGAATTTCAGGGCAAAGTGTAGAAAACAACTTGTGTTGCTCCGTTGTAGATAGATGGCGATTTAATTTTAAGTTTGCCACCCTGTGCCCTTCAACCAGACTCGGGTGGCAAGGACATATTGGCTTAAGTTCCGGTCGCGTAGGGGTATAAAAACCCTCTGCCCGCTTCATTCTCCCTCGTTTACTTCCAACTCGTCCTACGCTACGTAAGTTCGCTTTTTCGCACAGTTTTGTACATTCGCGTAGTCGACAACCTACACATTGTACAAAGAACAAATAATCGTCATTCTGTTAACTGTAAATGTATACATCATTTAACGTCAGTTGATTGAACGAGCAAGTAAGGCCCTGTTAGATCAGACTCCGCATTCTAAGCGGGAATTATCTTCATAATAAAACCGCAACAAGCGCGTAATAAAACTTTTGAAGAAAGTTTCGCCATCACTGGTATAGGGAATTTACGGAATGTTTTGTCAAATGAAAAGTTTAGAGAGCACCAATTTATCATGTTCATATGAGCCTTTTCATCTTGAATTTTCTACTTTTCATTCTACCGCCTGTTTTGATGCAATAGTCGGTACAATACAATAATGGAACCATAACCCATTCAATTATGAATAGTACAGCGAAATGTATTCTGCATAGTAACCCCAGATAGAGCTATTATAGTTATAAATGAGTTTAACCTACATTTAAGTCATTTAATTTTCAGTTGACGTTGAGGCTAATTTGTAGACAATCAAACATATTGTTTTTTTTTTAGTCCCAAATTATCTGCTCATGGGAGTGAACATAGGAAAATATGGATATGTCAATATTTCCTTAGGGAAAATCCCTCGTTTTATAATTTCGTAGGAGGGTTCCCACCTTCGACATTTAGACGTTAAAATATCACAGATATTTTGCGTTTACTTATCGTCTTTGTCTCCAGCATATACTTTAATATTCCAAGTGCTTCCGTTGTCCGTTGTTGCCTCCAACGGAAAAGACGTCGACGCATTACATCAATTTATTTTCTTTATTATCTCTACCAGAAAGACGAAGGTTGTACAAAAATATGAGATAAGAAAACAAAGTTATATATAAGTGTGACAGAAAAATGAACAAGTGTCTAACACAACTATTTATTATTTAGAGCTTTTTATTTTTATCAAGTTAGGAGAGCTATTGCTTATTATCTCAATTTTTTATTCCGAAGCGTATATAAAAAAGTAAATTTATAGGAAAAAACATAAAATCGGAAAAGTAAAACCACGAAACAGACATATACTCGTATGAATACAACGATCCTTCAATTTCTTCGGAACGTGTCGAAAGCCAAGAAATTGGGAAAATGGGGAAAATGAGTTGGAATTGAAAGGAATTGTGGGAAAACTTTTTTCTTTCGGTATAAATCTATATTTGTCTCTGGCATTTCCCAGCATTTACGTCTGATAGAAAAAAGTGCAACACATGTTACATTTTCTTTGATTCTTGGTGGAGTCGCCGTTAACATCTTGAGAGTTCGAAAATTTATAACTTGAGTTTTCTTCCTTTTAGTTGCCGTTGTTGTGGCGTTTTTCATCTGCTGGGCGCCTTTCCACACCCAAAGATTACTCGCCACATATCTGCCGCCAGACACACAGAGCCGCATTTTTGATGCAGTGACTTATGTCAGTGGAGTTCTGTACTTTATGTCAACAACAATCAACCCTCTGCTATATAACATCATGTCCAATAAGTTCCGTGAAGCATTCAAGGTAAGTTTCATGACATTTGACTTCAAAACTTAAGGGTTGTATCGTTTTAAGAGGGATATAAATCAAGAGTTATCTGGAGTTGATGACTTGCTTGGACTTTTCCACTTGTTCCAAGACTTCTGCCCTTTTCTATCAAAAAAAAAAAAACGAAAAAGTACTCGTAATATCCTTGAAGTTGTAAAGAGACTTTCGAAACCAAATATTAATCTTTGTCTTAAAGTCAGAGGTCTCTTTGGATATTAAATATTCAGAAGACGCAGAAATATGGGATTAACAAGTGTCAGGCTAGCACATTATTATAAGTTAACAGTTATTCAAATTTGCTCCTTATTCATCCGATTCATTGTGGACAATTCGGATTCCACAGAAGATTCGTCGAATTATCAATAAGAAATTACGGATTATCTGATTATGGGTTAAATTTACGGTTCTTCTCTGTTCCTTTTCTATGGGTATACAGACCTGAAGTGGGTAAAAAAGGACGGGAAATGTGTTCTAAAAGAATTTAGACTAAATTACGTTCCTAAAACCTTGTAATTCTCAAATATTGTAAAAGATTATGCAAAGAATGATATAATTCACATATTTTTGCAAGGGTCTATTTGTATTTTGGGTTTTGATTCAATTTCGACCCCTTATAACATCTGTTCCACTGAAATTATTCAAATCCGGTTTTCCCTAACGTACTCTAGAATTTTACTACGTTCCTCCACAAAGTTAGCTTCTACAAAACGTTTTATACTTTCCGAGATCCGGGACTCTTAGGATAATATCCGTTTGTGAGATTCTTTCACATCCCCATATCCGATAAATTGCACCTGCAGTCACTACGTGGAAGGGTTTTTCTCTCCTCTCTCCCTCTCCCTCTCGCTCTCTCTCGATTTACGTAGCCAAGTACTTGGGGATTTTACTCTGGCAACCGGAATAAAGCAAACGCACAGACCTTCTTTTGCAGGAGACCTTCACGCGATGCTGTCGGTTTGCGCGACTCAAATCCAGCGGTTCGCACCGCCCGCAGAGGACTTACTCGATTCTATCCCGGTCGGCGAATCGTGGCGGCGGCAACAGTGGAGGAGGAGGCGGACACGAGTCATCCGAATCATTCAAGGACGACCATAGTTTACACACCAACTCAACTGTAACCACACACTACAAAGCCTCCATAGATCCAATTAGTCTTCAACATCAGTACTCCATAAGGAGGTAGCACTTCTTTTACAATTGCTGTTCCTTAGATAACATCTTAGCTGCTCCCAAAGTGATATCATAACCTAATCAGACCCCCTTTAGTCCGCTCTCAGTCTTATTTGTCTTGATTGACTATTTTTAACTAATTTGTCTCTTAATTGATTCTAGAAAAAGCAGCATCAATGAAAAGCAAACTTTCATGACGACTAATCGAAATTGGCCAAAAGAACGAAGTGAGATTTCCCTCACCATGGTACCAAAATCAAATTTAGGCAATATCTCGCCGAGTACGAGACTTGTCGCCGTCAAGATTGCTAGACCCACTGCAGACGTTTCCCGATTGGGTCGCGTCTGGCGTATGCTACACTGTGCAAGTTCCAGCACCGATGGGAGTTTCTCCAGCATTTATTCGACACCGGCGCGAGCAAATCCGGAGGGACGTGGCAGTATTTGCTCGCAAGGGGTCCCAGGTTCAAGCGACAGGTGCGACATCAGCAACACTAGTCTGCGGGACGTGGAAATGGGCGACCTGGTCGACGAGCTCAGCGCCTATATGGAGGAGATTAAAACTCGAGAACTCACCTCATAAATTCTACAGTATACAATGAATTTACATAACCAAGTTTTGGTCCTAAATTACGATAGATGTTGCTCCTTACTTTCTATCTACATAATGTGCCCTAATGTGATATATGTGAAAACATTGAAAATTTCAAATTTCTTGGAGAGATATTTGAAACTTGATCTCAATTGTACCAACAATTGATTCAAGGTTTAGTTCAATTCTGCAAGTTATTAATGTGATGTTACCAATAATTATTATACATTTGAAAGCTACTAGTCATTAATTATAATTATCTTGTTTGTCGTCTCCCTGAACGATAACAAAATTAATTTTGTAACTATATAAAAAGAGCAATTATATGCTATAAAAATATGCGTTCATATCTCGGAAATAATTAGATACTTGTTATATCTTTAATGTGTATAAATGTTTTGCAAGTATATGTAAATTTAATTGTTTCTTGTATATACTATAATAAAAGATTTATTAAATTATAACAATTACAATTAGCTAAGCTTAGGTTCTGTTAACTTAGACTATTGTGATAGATTTTCTTAGAGTTGGAACGGCGTAGTTTATTACGCTTCAGGTTTTGTGTGGCAGTCTAAGGCCTGCTCAGTCGTATGCTCGGAGATTAAAGGAGGTTACCTGAATAAGTTATGAAGGATCGTTGACTAATAAAAATCGCCTTTCAAACATCCGAGACGAAAGTATGAATCAATTCAGCACATCAGGGAACGAAATCACTTAGAAGTGATAAGTTAAGTTGACTTACCAAGGGTTTTGAGGGTATACCATTTATTTTCAGGCGCTTTATGGTGCTTCTAGGCCTGCTGGAATCTCAAAAATGACATAAACAGACCACTTGCCTTGTATGTTTTAGCTATTAAGTAGTTTCAAGTTATCATTAACGCTCAAGCTTAATTATATTCCTGTTGAGTTTGTGAGCGTAAAGTCAAATCTATTTTTAGTACGATTTCGGAGTAATAGGCCCAATGCAAGTTAACGTAAAATAACGATTTGTTCTTTTTGATACTTAAGGTCCCCTGGGAGGTTTGGAAATTGCATCAGAGAAGAAAATGGAAAGTATAAAGGCGAAAGGAGATTCCCATATTCCACGCTCACGCTTGTAAATTTTCCGTACATACAAATACTCCCCGTCGATTCTAGACGTTGCAAAATTCTACTAATAGGTGGAGTACCTCATTACTACATTTGCACGAGCAGTACTCGTGCAATATGTCTGTGCTGATATCGCACAAATGGAGATGCTTTCTGCACTTACAGTAGCCCGTAATGTACACCTTGAGGTCACTCAGGTGTGTACTATTTAGATTTCAGGGCTCCGTTCACAGTCTTATCCTACACATGCTGAGGCAATATCGCCCCTTCGGAGATCCTTTTAGAACTTAAATTGCCCCGTAATGAATCCCTGAAGCTGCCTCAGGTCTTCCATGCTTAGATTTTAGTCAGGAAATATATCTGTAGAGCCCTCTACAAGGAATAAATTGACGGCCGACTAGATGCTGCTCCATTAATTCCATTTAAGAAGTTTAGTCCTTCCCTCTTTTTTGTCAGCTTATTGATCCTCTGATACCCAGCAATGTTCATTTTTCTAGGTGCTTTCATTACTCTTGTCTTGGCCCCCACGTTGAGTGACTTACAATTAGCCCAATTCGTGAGAAGCACCACTGTATGGCGACCCTCAGAATGATCCAACGTTTCCGAAGTGGAAAATCGGGTAAAAAATCTATACATGGGAATGGACAAATTCGTGTGCATATGGCACATATGTAAAAAAAAACTCTAAACACACAAATATGATAAACATTCAACAAAAATGCACACGATAATTAAAATTTCAAATAATTCACAAAGCAAATATTACTTAAACATGAAAAATAATCTTGCACCCAACAAATGCAACAAACGAATAAATTTCATAAATTTGTACGAGACGCAAAAGAAACATTGTATAATTAAAATACTGAATCCCTTCGATAATCTCTTGATTTCTAATGTATGTCCATTAATGTGATTCCCCTATTATTCTCCTTAAAATTGCGTATTATCGATAAATCTACGAAATGACCTATGCAACCAACGAACCACCGAAAACACAACCTTGCAAACGCAAATGATTGCATAGATTTGTATATAACTGGCTATTTTGCTGATCCCCAACACATCTAGAATCCAAACCTCCTGGCAAACACCCGATACGCATACCGAAAAGCGGCAACGCAACTCTCACAGGTGCAGTAATTGATGAAAAAAGTAATAATAGGATAATTGTGTGCACACGAACAGAGGATATTACATAATGTACAATAACAATGAGCAGAATGACGATGACGACTTTTTCGTTCCGACTGCATCAAGGTAACGTCCGCAATTTATCAGCTCAACCATACTTGTTGAGATTTGTTTCTATTTTACAACTCCCATCAAATAAACATTTAATCCTCTTACAGTTCATCAAATCTGGCCCATTTATTCGCATCAACAACTGTTGCTGCACCTCAACAGTCCGACAACCTTACCTATACGCCTCCAAAACAACCACAAATTGTAACTTTGCAACAACCTAACCCTCAACAAAAGAAACTCGTCTGTGTTAAGACAATCACTCTCAATCAAATGTAAGTAAGTTAACGTCAAGAGAATCAAATAGAAAATAATCAGATTTATTTGTGTAGTCAAGGAACAACAACTACAAATATTGGTAAATTTGGACTTGCCATTATTGCAGACACAATCAGTGCTGATTTAATTCTGTATAAAACCAAGCAAAACATACTTAGTACTAGCAAATTATCTACCAACTTCCTCTACAAACAAGTGAATGATTTAAGTATTACCTACACTGATGACCAAAACGTTATCTATCTTATTATTTTTGAGTCTGCTAAAGACTTCCAAGACTTTTCGTCTGAACTGACGAAGCAAGGTGCCAAGAAGCAAGCGTACCATCAGGAACATCCACCAAAGATGGAGAATTTGAGCAGTAGGTTGATAGCTGAGAAGCCTGAAGAGGAACAGAAGAGGGCTGATATTCTGGGGAGGATGTCCAAGTTAGGTATGAGCATTCTACCTTCAACAGACAGCCTGAACTCTTCTAAGACTGAGATACAGAGTGAATCAGAGCCTGAGGAAGTCATCAGGACGTCGAAAGTTCGCAAAATGCGAGGTAGGCATTCCGAGTCGGCTATTGAAACAATGGATTTGGTTAGTAAGCCTACCTTTTCCTCTTTTCCGAATGTCCAGCATGTCACTCTTGGTCATCAACTTATGGACCCTTTGAACATTTACTTTGCTGAGAATAGGACGCATAATTCTGAGGTCCGGATGAATCTTTCACAGCTTGGAAGTAAGATTGATACACTTTTAGCTGAACTAAGACCTCAGAGTTCTTTAAGGAGTCCAATGGAGCGAGATTATTTAGAACAGCGAATTATTGAGCTAGAAAGAAAGTTGGAACGCCAAAGTCTCCCCGTGGAGTCTTCAAAGGATGAACGGCGTGAATTAGAGAGGCAACTCGAGGAAAAAGTCAAAGAAAACTCTGAAATACTTCTAAAATGTGAAGACACTGTCACCACTTTACAACTAGAGATAGAAGCTCTTCAGAATACGTTAGAATCTGTACGAACATCAGCTAAAAACCAATTGGACCAAAAACAAGAAGAGTGCCAGGACATACAAGATACCAATGAATCTTTAATACTTCGAATTTCCGAATTGGAAAGTCTGGTGGAAAATCAAAAGCTCAAGTTAGCTGATTTTTCCGAGGTTAACAAACAGCAACAGGAGAATAAACTTGATAAATTAGCACGGGAAGCTGAAGAAAGAGAGTTTAAACGGAATGCTGAATTTCTTCAGATTTCCCTGGACGAGTCCAATAAAAAGATAGAAGAGTTGGAGATTCTTTATCAACAGGCATTGGAGAGTCGAAGTAAAGATGAGGATGTTTTTGCAGACCTAGTTAAAGAGGCAATGAATGTGATGTATCAAAGTGTTTTGACTGATAGTATAGACTCGACCACAAACTTGGACGTGAGGGATTTGAAGAAGATTCTTCAGAAACATCTCAAGGGCACGACATTCTCGATTATTAATCAATTTCAGACGATTGTGAAACGTCCAACAAGTGCATCGTCGCCACAAATTGTTTCTCCTGAATTTGAAGTTACTGTTTAATTGTTTTTTGGCTCTGTGTACTTTAAAGGATTGTATTTTATATAGTATTTTATTGAAATATATTGTATCGAGTTGGAATAATTTGGTTGCGTTATTTTCGGTTATTTGCTAAGTCGCGTTTAACGATAAATTTGGAAAGGAATTTAATTATAGGCAACCAAGCTTACTCGTTGATCCACTTGACTTAATTTAGGAACTAAAACGAAACATTCAAACTTTGTTCTAAAATATTCTCTTATCTACATTTCATAGAATGCCCAAACTTATACGGATAGATTTTTCATTAAATATAGTTTATTTAATGACGAGTTATAGTTTTTTTTCACATTTCTGGTATTTCTAGTATTATAAATCATGCACCAATCCATCCAACGTGGAAATTTCTTCAAACTCCTGGGATAGCTTTTAATTTAATTACTTATAACTGATTTTATAACTAATGGAAGTTGAAAACGGCGATGTTTTCACTGTCAGAAAAAATGACTTCTAAATATTTAATTTTTATTTATATTTACCTTGTTCCTATGTATACAAATCATATACCATTCGATTCAAAATAAAGTTTGCCACTATCTACTGCAATAGTTTTTTAATTACATGTTTAGAAATCATCTTATATATCGTTGAAGTGGAGTGTAATAACTTCAACAATTTCTATCTCAAAAATGACTTGTTCTAAACATTCCACGTTTATTCGTATTTCCCTTATTTATAGCAGTATAAATCATGTATCAAACGATTCATCGTGAAAATTATTTTAAATACAAGGATATAGTTTTTCATTTTATTACTTAGAACCGATGTTAAAACTCTTGAAAGTTAGGTCTAACAACGGCGACAATTTCGCTGCCAGAAAAATGACTTGAAATAACTTCTCATAAAGATCGCACTTTTATTTATATACATACATTAATCGATTCAGAATTGAATTTACCACTAACTTCCGAAACAGTTTTTCCAAATAATTGCCTAGAGAAAATGTTATAGGTGGTGAAAGTTAAAACTTGTTTGAAAATATATTTAACTATAGGCAACCAAATTTACTCCTTAATCCACAATGTTTTAAAATCATTGCTAGTAGATAACCAATGTGAAGGTTAGACGTGTCATCCTAATCTCAATCAACCGCATTTCTATAATAAACAATCGAAACAATGAAGTACGTAGCCCTCTTAATTTTAGTAATAACAATCCAAATAATCCAATCTTCCGCCCATACTCATAATAAATACTCGAAGGAAGCGAACAATGCTGATCCTAAACTTGAAAAGCCAAAACTTTCTGAAAATGTTGGAAAGATCGACTTTAAAACCCTCGAAAAGCCATTCCGAATGAACAAAATTAATATCTTATGGACAAAAGCACAACACGTAAGTAGAATCCTTCAAATTTTTAAGTTCATGACTAAACTGTGTTTCTTGAAGAGGCTCACCGATTCCAAACTAAAATCTCTCTACAGTGAGCTTAAAATACATGATAAGGAAGAGTCGGCATGGAAACGTCTTCGCTCCGAAGGCAAAGATAAAGATGGACTTAAAGAAGCCGAATTAAGACGTAAACTTCTTGGTATTATGGACGTTTACGATTTGCTAGAGAACTTTGAAGATACCAAAGGCAAGAAAAAGAACAAATCCAAAGATCCAAGCGAATACAACGAAACTAATGAAGAACATATTAACAAGAGTCTTTTCAAGGATAAGAAATTGAACAAATTATGGGCCAAGGCAGAGGTTGCTGGTTTTACATCTCCTGAATTAGCAGCTCTCAAGGAAGAGTTTGATCATCATGAGGCCAAAATCAATGAATATTATTCAATCCTCTCTGAGACGAAGGATAAACCTAGTGCTGATGATGAAAATAGCATTGATGATACTTTAGAACGGTTCAATACTCTTGAGGCAGCTGATGAATTGCATGAAAACTCGGTCCGCAAAGTTGAAAAGCGTACTGATTACATAGAAAAAGTGCAGCTTTTAAGAGAACATCATCGTGGATTAAAAGATGGATATGATCGTTTGCATCGTTTGACGGCCAAAGGACCGAATAGCAAAGAATTCATCGAGCCAAAAGTTCAAGGCTTGTGGAAAATCGCAGTCGAATCAGATTTCACTCATCAGGAGTTGGAATCTTTAAGGATTGAGTTGATGCATTATGAAAACAGATTACTCAAGTTGAGACATCTGCATCATGAAGCCTTACTGCATGAAGAGAAACACAAAGAGAAGATTGATACTGCTGGTAGTAAAACTAATGGATTATTACTGCTACAAGATAATATCAAAAAGCAAGCAAGGAAAGTGGAGAAACTTCATTTGGAACTTGAAACTAAGATTATGATGAAACATATTGAATTATAATCTGTACTTGCCGTAAAGTTACCTTGAACAGATGTCATTTCTGTTGTGGATGTAATTTTTAAGGAGATACCTAATACATTTATGTTAAAACAACCAACTGATTTTTTGTTGTTTCCTTGCAGCGGTTTATTTGAGTATTGCCATGTTTTGGTTATTACCATGTGCGCCTTTATTTTAAATGCTCATATCTCATATAGTATTACACATATTTCAAAGATTCTTGTGTAATGAAGGAGAGGTTCAAGAATACGTTTAAATGAAACAAGTTTTGTTATGTTGACTGCTTCCAAGATAACAATAGGGCATCTTCCAATTAGAATTTCCTTGGCATCATTTTAAAGAGGGTGTTTTTCTTATTACGATGCAGCATTAACACCCTGATAAGGTTTCGTAGTTTTCGAGAAAATTGGATTTGTTTAAAATCCATGAATTTTTTTGAAATTAATTATGTCGCCGCTTGTGAAAGTTTTTTTATTATTGCAGTTTCTCATTCAAAATGATGTCCTCTTTCATATGCAATCATTCTTTTCCAGATCGGAAAATTTTTAAGTTTTTCGCCTAAAATTAGCCAAATTGGCTCATTTTTTGAGAAAATTTTAAAGTTTCTCCGACCAAGGAAAGAATGCGATCATATGAAAGAGAATGACATTTTGCATGAGAAAGTACAAGAACATTCCGAAAAAGTTAAAGAACATCCGAGATAAATAATGTTTAAATAATGATGTTTTTAGATATTTTTAAAGAGGAACTGTTAACAATGAAACTAATTTTACTTTATTCGGAACAAATTAAATATTTATCCCATAAACAATCAGGATCATCGTGTCAAAGTGGGTTCCACGTGAGAATCATATTCCCTCTTTTTAAAAATTGGCAAGAACATTTAAAATATATCTAATGGTTTAAGAGGTAAGAACATTCAAAATAATTACATACATGCTCACACCTCCTAAATTCGTATAAGCTAATTTATATTCCATTAAGTAAAAAAAAAAACGATTTTCCTATATTTAAAATTATTTATGGAACACTCAAAAATAATTTAATTTTTAATACTCCTGGCGCCATTGCTTAGAGAGTTTCTTAATTGCAAAACTCTTGAAGTGAAGCTTTGTAATGAGGAAGCTATCGAAGAGATGGCGCCACGAGTATTTTCAATAAATTATTTGTTTGAATGTTTCAGAAATAAATTTTAATACTGGAAAGTCCGACTATTATCTGTTTGCGGCTGATCCTGGTTCCAATTTATAAATAATTTTAGTTACATTGGAGGAAAATGATACAAACTGATTTGGATTTGACGTCTTTTAGAATATGAAAAAGTAAATTCTTCTTTTGTGCTTTGGCATAGACACTTTTCCTTGTTTCTCGGATTAGTCCCGCTGGAATGATAACTGAGAACGCAAAAAAAATACGCAAAAATTCTTTCTTCCAAAGAAACTGTTTGCTTAAGTTTCAAGCACAAACATTATCAAAATTATTCTAAGTACTGCCACGTGCCACAATTAAAATCACATCAGCCAAAAATATATGTGGGTGTATTAAAAGCGGGCATATACACCTAATTACAGACCACAAGCGGAAAACAAATATAAAAAGGAACTATTTGCAAAAGTGTCATTTCGATTTCCTTACCTGTCAATTTCCCAATTTCCCATTTGACTGCTTTATGTTTACAGCCTTATGCATTTTTAAATACAACTTGCCGAATTTAAAACTCCCAAGTCGGGGCAATTGAAAACAACAAAGATTTGGAATACGCAAAAACCAGTAACACCGAAATTGTAGGTGTTTGGCCTTGTGTACATGGCGTTGATGCGGAAATAATTAAAGGTCTCGTTTACAGAGCATTGCAAAAACCTGAACTAATGGATTTTCCTCTTTAGGAGACACACAAACAACACAGCTTACACATAAAATTTAATTACACTTATTTTTAAAACATTTTATACAATTCTCAATTCTTATTCATACAATTACAAAATTTCTTCCTCTTTTCAAGCTTTATATATTAGAATTATTTTAAATGCCTTGGCGTTAGCGTTAAACTACTTAATATGGACTATAATAAGCCGACTTTACTATTCATGCTTAGTTTTCTTAACTTAAGTTTTCTTAACTTCAGTTTTCTTAACAGTAAAAATTTTTGATCGCTTTATCCAACTTGAAGAACGTGATGTTGATGGGGACGTATCAGTGGAAGAACCTTTTGAATCGGAAGGAATTGAAAGTCGACTTTGATCTTCAGAGAGAGTATCTTGGCTTGATTTATCAATGTCTACAATTAAACTTTGCCGACACAATGTAGTTACCGTATTCATTTTATCTTTGTTACGACGCATTTTTACTTTACGAAACTTTGATGTTATATTTGAGAGTAGGTTCTTTTTGGACGGACCCGATCGTGGTAGTGAAGTGCTGCCGTCAATATCCCCAAATTGTTGATAACTGTCAGGATCGATGTTTATCATCCCTACGCTAACCGATTTTACCAACATGCCGTAGTTGCTAGACGAAGAATTGCTTTCAATGCTGACTTGGCTGAGACGATTCTTTGCCGGATATCGCAATTTCGGATGTACGTCTTCACCGGAAAGTGGGCTTTTAATTTTTGCCGCGTCACCGGGCAAGTCATTGTCAGTTGGCATTAAATTTGGACCATCGATGAATGGTTGTGGGGTGTTTGGAGTAGTTCTACTCAAGTTAGATTTGGAGGTGTTAGGTGGACTTGTAACACTCTTAAGAAATTCCTCCTTGGCTTTTTGCAATTTCAAGCTTCGCGCATCTGTGATGTTTTTTACTTTACTTTTTACATCTTCCGCCTCGGGAATGGGCACAGATGGTTTTGTCATCGATGTTGGTGGATTATACAAGCTTGGTTTAATCACACTCGCGCTAGATGATTTCAGGATTCCTTTGGGACTGATTTCATCGCTTGGTTTATGCACGGTCACTTGCTTTTTACCGCATATAACGACACCCGTACTGGCACTCTTTTGAACCTCTCTCCTACCTCCTAGAAGTGGAGACATTCGCTGAATTTCTTTTTGGTACTTCTCAGTTTGAGCTTTAACTCTTCGTTCAAGTACCGGAGATCTCCAAGCGACTGGGGAAGCAGAACCGGAACTACCACCAGATCTAACACCATTACCGGATTCCTCTGTTAACTTTTGATTATACCTCACCATCATTAAACGAATATTTGGTGATATCTCTTTTAGAATTTTTCGTTGAGGTATAGGTGAAGCTGGTATAGGAGGAAGATGTGGTATCGATTCTAAAGGACTATCTAAAGCTTGGGCAAAAGCTGTTGACGAAGAAGTAGATGTAACAGAAGATGTGGAAGGAGTAGCAGATGCTCTAGATGTACGATCATCATCTGTAGATTTAGTACCTGAACTCCCTTGGCCTACAACAACTGAGACAATTGGAGTGAACAATTTTCGGGTAGTTTTGACAAAGACAGTAACAGGACTATCGCCTTCAAGAGATGGAACAGAAAAATCATCAACTTTTGACAGCTCTTCGTAACTATTGACAAACGCAGTTTTCGTAGTAGGAATAAGAACTTTCTCTACTACTAAAGGATCTACTACCATCTCGTTGGCGTCTTCTGATTTGGGAAGAGACTTATTACTTTCCGTACTATTTTGCGAACGGATTCGTCTGGGTTTGGCTTTTCGCTGTTCCTGAAGACGCAGTTCATTTTCATCATCATCGCTTTCTTCAAATGTTTTACTCTGAATTCCTTTCTGGCGATATCTAAGACGTTTCTTAACAGCACCTTGTTCAATCTGACGACTTAGCGTTGGAGAATTGTTGAGATCTTCTGTTTCTTCGCGACTGTCACGACTACGGCACTTTTTAAAAGCATTGCGTTTGCTTTCACGGGATGATGTTTTCTGTAATACTGGACGATCACGTTTGAAAGAAGCTACTGCTATATCTAAATCAGAAGAAACATTAATTTATTATAAAGCCAACATTAGGGAATTGAACCAAGCTCCCTGGTATTTGAGAGATACGGGGTGGCTGGTTCTCTTCTAAATATAGGGCTTACCAGATGCAGCACATATGTAAGTCAAATTTCTCCGAAGTTCCAAAACTTTTTCTTTCATACTACATACACTTTCTCCTATTTGTGGATAGAAAACTCTGCTAGAGACAATACTCTCATTCTCGAGTTGCTTCTTATTTCTTTTGTAAATGAAATGGTCAATAGACTCAGCCTACAAGTAAACATGAAACATCAATCAATGTTTCGAAACACATGCTCTCTCTCACCAATGCAAATAATTCCGTAGTTAAATCTTGAATAGTGTCCAAGACGTCGACCAATTTAGCCATCTTGTACTTGGGTTCCTCGTGCGTAAAGTTCACGGCAACGTTTGAATTTGCCTCCTGAAGCTGCACGAGTTTTTCGATCATCACCTCAGAAAGATACTTCTGCTGTTCCTGCTTGTATTTCAGACTACAGAACTCCTCATCATTGGCTAATTGATCTAAGGCAATGACGGACTTTATCCTCTCAACATCATCAATATCATTTTCATTGCATGCAAGCCTCTTTAAAACATCAATTATCTCTTCAATCAGATTATAGTTTGCTTGAGCACGTGCTGATTCAGATCGGCGGATGGTTGGACCCAAATGTGTTGCACCAGCACTGCAAAAAAATCAACGGAATACTTATTGTAATTCTGAAGACAAAGCAAATAATTTACCATAGTTTATCAGTTTCTTGTTGTTGATACACCGCGAAATGTTTCTCTGCAAATGTTGGCATAACCGAGGCCGTTTCTTCTACCACATCCTCGACTTCAACAATCACAGCTTCAGGTTCCTCCATCTCTTCCTCATTTGTTTCGTGAGCGTCTGTCACACTGGAGGCATTAACATCCGGCCTCAGTATTTCTTCCTCAAGATTCTGTAACTCATTCAGGGACAAACTTGAAGGCCTTTGACTAAGCAATGGGCCGAGAGGCTCGTTCATCACACTATCCGCTGATTTCGATCGCTTGAGTTGGCCTGGAGGAAATTTGTCTGTGAAACCATATTAAATTGATTACATAGAATTCTATTACAATGTTTTTGTTTTTAGTTTCTTGTTTTTATTAGAGTGCTTACTCTTTGGTTCAATATGCGGTATACATGAAGACTTTAGAAGTGTAAATGTTGATTTTTCCGGTCGAATACCTCTAGCCTTCTCCCATTCATATAATTTTTGAGTAAACTTCCTAGAAATACCTTCAAATCTATAGAAACCGGAAGGCAGATGAACCAGAATTTCTTTCTTATTTTGCCCGATTATAGATCGACGTAATTTCGAAAGTCTTTGCTCCCGGTCCATAAACTTTTGTTTATCCCGTTCTAGCCGTTGCTTTTCACGCTCGATGCCCTTTTCAAACCACTGCAACTCTTTATCTGTCGAATCTTTCAACTTTTTCTGACTGCCATCCTTCCGGGATAACTTGGGACTCGGAGTTTTAGTACCCTTAAATCTTTCACTGTCTTCATGAGTAATAATACCAGCTTTAATTTGCTTCCAGGTCTCGTACTTCTTCAAAAAATCGTCAGAAAGTTGTTGATTCTCTAAATCTGTTTTAGGTCCACCAAAGGACTTCCATTTTGGTAACTCCGGAGGTTTCCTATGGGTTTTATCTTCTTTCACCGACGATTTCTTGATCTTTTTCCATTCTTCTAACTTCTTACGGAATTCTGGAGGCAAATTTTCTTCACTTTTCAATTGCATGTTATGCTTTGGTTGGCCTTTAATCTTCTGCCATTCTTCCATTTTCTTTTTAAAGGCTTGTTCTTTACTTTCATCCAAAGAGGAATTATTGGGAGAAGTTGATAACGCTGAGGTACTTGAAGCTCGAACTTTAGAACGCTCCCATTCTTGCAACTTCTCTTGGAACTCTAAAGACAACTTTTTCTGAAGTTGCAGGTAGTTTCTTTGAATTTCAGCTTGTATATTATTATCATTCTTCTCATCTACAATTAATGTTTATTATTGTTTATCATAGTCATTAGTCATATTCATTTATTATAATCAAATTTGTTCATTTATTAATAATTACCATTCCTGGGAAAAGGTTCTGGTGTCGTTGGACTACTACTATCATTTTTACTGGTACTTGGGGATTGCAGGAAAGCACGTTTTACTTTCTCCCACTTTGATTCTAAACTCTAAATAAAACGAAATTAGAAAATAATTTGTACTAAAATATAAGGGAACCTACAGAATCTTCGTTGATAAGTCTATATCGAGCAATGACATCAATTGGTATATTATGCTCCAATGATAACGCTTCATTCTCTCTGGAAATTTCTTCCGGACTTTGAATTATCAAAATGGGACTTTTGGGTTCCTCACTGTCAAACACATCTTCATTATCACTATCCACTGTAACATTATCCTCCAACTTGAAGTCATCGCTCTTTGCACTAAGACGATGTCGAATTTTGAAACTGTTTCGAGTTTGGGTTTGTATAATATCTTTGACTTTTGCCCAGGGTGTCTTGTGCTTAGTGCATTCCTGTGCAGGTCCCTGTCCCTTGGACGTTGATGCATCATCCTGAAATATTACATGCCAATATGTCACGACCGACGCAAATGAACTCTATATACCTTTGCCCCGATTGGAATGTATTCGTACATAAATAGTTGATCGTCGTCGGATGTGTCATCATGCGTTCGTCGACGCGCTGAAGGACAGAATAGAAAGAAAAAAGAGAAAACGAGTTTGTAATGGCGGTCATAGTGTAATAATAGTTTAATAAACAGTGATTATGCTCTTGTTTTATATTCTAAACAATTTTATTGCATAGCAAGTCGCAAGGCGCGTTTACTGCGAACCGGGTTTATTTATAAGCTCTGCTGACTGTGTTAGAAAGCGCATGCGCGTGTACAAACGCGAGTTTTCCATTTCTTTTGGTTCAACCACGTGTCATTGAACGAAAAGCGGTTCTATTTCGGGTACCAAATGTGCACACACATCAAATCTCGCGCTACGGAACACATAAAATGCAGTCTACGTCAACTTATGACTTAAGTCATATCGTAACGCATCAAACTGTCAGCCGCTTACCGTGATGCCGATGTAGCTCCTCAGCGGACGACGCCGATGAAAGAGTTGCTGGCGTGGAGATTTCAGCTGCCCCTGAATCAGCTGGGCTCAGACCGGGGTCCTCTGACATGGACGGTACCCGAAGATAGCGTGCCACCTCGTAGTTTAAGGGATGCGTCCCAAGGCCCAATCCACTATCCTGTGACTTGGCATCACTTACAGTCGGCGAAGCCTTCTCCCATTTGAAGGCAGCTTTTACTTTGGTCCACTTGGAGACTTTAGCCAGCTTCTCTCCATAAGTACTGAAGGGCATTGATATCCTTCGGACACCTGTGGATCCATCAGAATCGAAACTTCTCTTTCCAGAACCTCCCTTTCTCGAGAGTGACTTCTGAAATTTTATCTGCACCTTCTTAGACTCCTTCTTGGACTCTGTCAGGATGTTGTACAAGAGGTTCTCGGCATTGACAGTGTCGTAATCATCGATAGCAACACCATCCACCTCCATTTTTGCAATCAGTTCTAGTTGTTTATCAATGCATTGCATACTTCGGAAACGCTCCAAATCCATGATGCGTCTATGGAGGACAATGTTTTGCTCTCGTAGCGTTAGCATTTGACCCATCAGTTTATAGAGTTTATCCAGGTGTGTGATGGCTGCCTCCGTTGATGAGGCAGCTACGGCGCTGCTGATTAGAGATTCGCTCATAGGAGATTCGTCGAATAAGTCCCTCATCGCGGATGTACCAAAGCCATAGGGGTTGGTATCGGCCAACTTGGAATGGGTCGGAGGCGTTTGACATATTGTCGGATCGGGTGGCGGTGTTGGTAGACGAAGCCGGTCAGATTGACGACGTTTTCGCGGTTTTGTCCTGCTACTGCTGGTCACCTGTAACTTGTCGATGGAGGAGGCACTCGCTGATGTCTGCATCGGATTCACTTGGCTCATTATGCACCTCACATCAGATTACGCACATTTTCGGGCGCGTTTCGAAAGGCACATCACCGCGTGTTGTCCCGACCGGGAGCGAACCGACCTGCAGTCGCCTTTGCGGTGGACCAAACTGGGAAAGCTCGCTCGATGCCGACTTCCTAAAGGCCCGCATACAGATATAGACTCGTGGCAACCACTGCGCATTACCGCATTGGCTAGAAATTTGCTAAGGATATAACTCAACGTATAAAACTTGGGAAACTTTTAAAGAACTACAATTTAATGAAAATTATTTTAATGAAAACTTCATGGAAATTCGAAAAGATTGACTCTCTACTTATATGTGGAAGCTCCAGAATCAAATTGGTAAAGCAATTCCCGCATCCAGAAAATGTTTATAACACTTGGCCTATTTTCACGTTGGTTTGCTTATATCTTTTACCAAGAACATAAACACATCTCGAGACGGGAAAAGGCAAAAAAGCAAGCGAATATAAAATGTTTTATTTATTATCGCAGCGCAGAGAAATGAATTAAAGAAATCGGATGGTGCGGAAAGGATGCTTGTTTTCGTAATTTCATATTTTTCACTCTTCGATCGCTGAGTGCCCCGTCGATCCGATTAATGTCGCTGGCATTCTTTTGATCTCTTTGCACGAAATTTATCGCTGCTTAATCCGCAATCATTTTATTCGTAAATTTCGGCAGGAAACACGCGAGAATAGCACCCACTGCAAAATGCAACATATTTCACATGAAAATTACGCAAAAACACCAATGTTTGCAAACAAAATGCGATTATTGATTGTTATTTTTTGGCCGCCAGCATTCCGGTGCCATAACAAATTGCATTTTTGGCAAGTTACGAATGCATTTACACGCTGACTAATTACTCATTTAGTTAACTAGATGAATAGAAATTGGCGAATAATTATAGTAATGCTGTCATAGTTTAGTAATGTTGTCAAGTTTCGCTGGGGATCCTCATTTTTTAGACATCGATCATAGTATGAAATCTGTCAAAAATAATCTCGAAAGTTTGTAAATACAAGAAGCGTTGAAAATATGCATGTTAGGTTTCGATGGCTTTCCAATGCGAGTGCGTGCCACGTGGCGTGCAAAACCGCATTTGGACGCGTCCCAAGTCAATGCAATTGTTACCGCATTTTGGAAAACGGCATGCGCTACTTTGGCGCGCGCACGCGGCACTTATTGGCTATTAAAACTTATTTTTAGGCGTACAAGTTATTCGACGCATCGAAAAAGAAACGCGTGAAGTAAACTTGAGCTAGTCGATTTTGCGTTATATTACGCCTCGCTTTGCGAAAATGTCAACAATCACAAATTTGCAAAATAGAACCTTGATTTATTAGTATACAACTTACGATTTTTTTTCCTAATAAAATGTTGTTAATAATGGAAATAGCAAGGTCAAAATCAATGTTATTTTTCAGAAATGCACAAAATATTCTTTAAATATATTTCCAAAAAT
>WSZQ02087351.1:0-10617 GCA_019419845.2 Weissflogia rhopalogaster
TTTTACTGATTTTACGTGTTTTTTCCTTTCATTTTTCCGTTTCTTTACTAGTTTTCTCATGATTTTACTAGATCTCTCCTATTTTCAGTTTTAGGTTTTGCGTACACGATTCTAAAAAATCTACTCAATCGATTTATTCGAAGTATAGCTTACGTTATAGACAATTAAATTCTCTACAATATGACGTCAATTAATTTTTGAGAAACTGTAAATTTATATATTATTCTTGCATTTTAATTGAGAATTTTAAGCAAAAAGTGGATTTTCAATTTAAAAGTTCAGTAAATCATGCAATTTTAACATCCTCTAGAAAATACTCGACGTCATATTCAAGAAAATTTTATGTGCTTTCTGAAAATGTTTTAGTTTTTTATCTTTGATGAAAAGTAAAGATATTAGACTGTACGAGGTTGCGAAACTCAAGAAATGAGACGATATAAATGGGCACTTAGCAAGTTGTTTTACAATTTTGCGTACCCGATTGAGAAAAATATACTTTAGCAATCTGGA
Source organism: Weissflogia rhopalogaster (assembly GCA_019419845.2). Taxonomy (NCBI): domain Eukaryota; kingdom Metazoa; phylum Arthropoda; class Insecta; order Coleoptera; family Staphylinidae; genus Weissflogia; species Weissflogia rhopalogaster. Next base: position 511 of record WSZQ02087351.1, read on the forward strand.
CGAAATAGAGATCACATTAAAAACAATTAAATTATCTAGAATATGACGTTAGTTGTTTTTGAAAAGCTATATATTTACTATACATATTTGTAGATATAAATTTATTTTGAAGCAGAAAATGCATTTTAAACTTAAAATGATATAGAAATATACAATTTTAACGCTCAAATGAAAATACTCAACGTCATATTCAGGCAAGTTTTATATGTTTTGCGAAAACGTTTTAGTTATTTGTCTTGGATAAAAAGTAAAGACACTAACTAGACTGTACGCAGTTGCGCAACTCAAGAAATGAGACGATATAAATGGGCGTTTAGCAAGTTGTTTTACAACTTTGCGTACACGATTGAGAAAAATATACTTTAGCGATCTAGACGAAATAGAGATCACTTTAAAAACAATTAAATTCTCTAGAATATGACGTTAGTTGTTTTTGAATAGCTATATACTTACTATACATATTTGTATATATAAATTGATTTTTAAGCGATAAATGCATTTTAAACTTAAGATGATATAGAAATATATAATTTTAACGCCTAAATGAAAATACTTGACGTCATATTCAAGCAAATTTTATATGCTTTACGAAAACGTTTTATTTATTTGTCTTTGATGAAAAGTAAAGACACTAGACTGTACGCAGTTGCGCAAGTCAAGAAATGAGACGATATAAATGAGCGCTTAGCAAGTTGTTTTACAACTTTGCGTACACGATTGAGAAAAATCTACTTAAGCGATTAGGCTAAATTAGAGATATGTTTAAAGACAATTAAATTCTCTAGAATATGACGTGTCTTTGAAAAAATATATATTTACTATCAATGCTTGTACATTCAATTTGATTTCTTAGGCGAAAATTGCATTTTAAGCTTAAAAAAATATATAAATAAACAATTTTAACTTTATATTGAAAATACTCGACGTCATATTTAAGCATTTTTTTTTGTTTTGAAGAAAATTGGAGACGGTAGAGTGTACACAGCCGAGCAACTCAATAATTCCTTCTTTTTCTCATATTTCCTTCTTTTTACTCGTGTTTTTTCTCCTTTGTACTCATTTCTTTACTGTTTTTACTCGATTTTCCATATATTTACCCATTTTACGTTTGTCGTATTTCCTTCAAAATAGTTTTTACTAGTTTCCTGCTCTAGTTTCCTCATTTTCTATAGTTTTCACCGATTTTTTCCTCAAGTTTTACTCCTCTTTTTTTGAACGTTAAAACTCCCTAACATTAAATACATCCTACTCATAATAAAACTATTACATTATTTTTTTGATTAACTTCCTACTATCACTGACCCTTGTTATATCGACGTCGATGCCTGAACGCCCGAAATCTCAGGAGAAACAGGGGAAAACTTGGACTATGGTCCACACAGTAGCAGAGTAGCAGCAGTTTTTTATATTTTATTTCGCCACGGGGTCACTCTTCACTCCCCCGACGAAGTGACCGCGATACATCAAGTAATATCAGTTGTCGCGGCCGATGCCACCCTTGGGCTTACCGCCGCCACCCATACATTTCAATCCTGCACGTCACCAGCCTGCACAACGCGGGACCCATCCACTCTTCATATATCATCCTCGGTGGCAGATCTTACTTCTTTTTGTCACACTTTTTTTTTCTCTCGGTAGTCTCTCTATCAGCCTGTGTAGTTTTTTAACGTTCTGTTTCATTTTACTAGCAGGAACTGTGAGTTTTTCCTTCGCTTTGACTTAGGATGGGGTAGGATGGTTTTAACTTCCTGTCTTTTAAGGTAATGATGAAGTAGAGATGCAGAGAGTGTTTAAGTAAGTAGAGCGATGATAGATGGATAAGGGGATGTGTGACTTAAAATTGTCCAAATGTTTTTAAACACATTTTTTTATATTTTAAAGAAGGATATTTTTGGTTTAGTATATCTGCCAACGAAAGTGTCGACGTTTTTCCTCTCAACTTTCGTTGGTTATTATATCGCTTTTAAATACTTAACGAAAAACTAACCCAGGAGGAAATATAGCAAATTTCATCCTGAATCTATTGGTATATAACTTATACTCGTAGAAGTAACAAAAATATAAGAAAAAAATGAATCTTTAGACCGAGTTATTTTTTTGACATTGACGATGTTGACTTTGTTACGCTCAATTTTAGGGTTCAATAATATAGCCCCTAAGTAATTAATTGAAGAAAACCTTGCGGAAGATTGTAGCAAATTTATTTCTTCATCGATACTAGCCTGATTTTTGTGAATAGGAATAGAGGAAATATAAATAAAAATACAATTTTTGCGACAAATCATTTCAACTTATTATCGCGGGTGCGAAAATGACTCCGTTATTATACTAAACTTTTCTCAATTATAATATCGCTTTTAAAAATCAAGAGAAAAAATCGTTGCAATAGTTTGTAGAAAATTTCACCCTGAATCAACTGGTATTTAAACTATAATCCTCGGAGCCTTCAAAATATGAGAAAAAACGGAATATTTACACTGCGTCATTTTTCGGCATCGCTGATGGTGAGGTTATTAGTCTCAACTTTAGCGATCTATAATATCAATCCAAAGTAATTTATCGAAGAATATCCTTTTGAAAATAGTAGCAAATTTACTTCGGAATCGATTGGTATAAGATTTTTGTATATTGATACATAGCAAATATAAATAAAAGTGAGATCTTTGTGAGAAGTCATTTTAACTTATTTTTACGAGTGCAAAAATGACTCTGTTATTATAACCAACTTTTATCAATTATATAATCGCATTTAAGAAACCAAGAGAAAAAATAGTTGCACTAGTTTGTAGAAATTTTCACCCTAAATCAACTTGTATTTAAATTATGTTTCTTGGAGTGATAAAAATATGAGAAAAAATAGAATATTCAAACTGCGTCATTTTTAACATCGATGATGTTGAGGTTATTAAACTCAACTTTAGCGATCTATAATATCAATCCAAAGTATTTTATCGAAGAAAATCCTATTGAAGATAGTAGTAAATTTATTTCCGAATCGATTGGTTTAAGATTTGTGAATATTAAAATATTACAAATATAAATAAAAGTGTAATCTTTGTGAGAAGTCATTTCAACTTATTTTCCCGGGTGCGAAAATGACACCGTTATTATACTCAAATTTTATCAATTATTATATCACTTTTAAGAAACCAAAAGAAAAAATAGTTGCACTAGTTTGTAGAAAATGTCACCCTAAATCAACTTGTATTTAAATTATATTTCTAGAAGTGATAAAAATATGAGAAAAATAGAATATTCTGACTGCTTCATTTTGGACATCGATGATGTTGAGCTGATTAGTCTCAACTTTAGCGATCTATAATATCAATCCTCAGTAATTTATCACAGAAAATCCTATTAAAGATAGTAGCAAATTTACTTCCGAATCGATTGGTATAAGATTTATGTATATTGGAATATAGCAAATATAAATAAAAGTGTAATCTTTGTGAGCAGTCATTTTAACTAATTTTTACGGGTGCAAAAATAACTCGGTTATTATAATCAAATTTTATCAATTATAATATCACATTTAAGAAACCAAGAAAAAAAATAGTTGCACTAGTTTCTAGAAAATTTCACCCTAAATCAACTTGTATTTAAATTATATTGCTAGGAGTCATAGAAATATGAGAAAAATAGAATATTCAAACTGCGTCATTTTTGACATCGATGATGTTTAGCTGAGTAGTCTCAAATTTAACGATCTATAATATCAATCCTAAGTAATTTATCGCAGAAAATCCTGTTGAAGATAGTAGTAAATTTATTTCCGAATCGATTGGTGTAAGATTTGTGTATATAAAACTTAGCAAATATGAATAAAAGTGTAATCTTTGGAAGAAGTCATTTGAACTCATTGTTCAGGCTGCGAAAATGACGCCGTTATTAGACTTGCAACAACTTTCATCAGTTATAATATCGCTTCTAAATAATTCTACGAAAAAGTGATTACTGAAGTTTGTAGACAATTTCACTCTGAATCGAATGGTATCTATTCTATACTCCTAGGATTAAGAGAAATATGAATAATTGACAAATTTAAAAATTTGTCATTTCTTCAGAAAACTTCACTTCTTTTTCTTTTTTTCAATCAATCATTTCTCAATGATTACATTATCTTTGGATTTAATAGGTTAAACAAATATATACTACATTTAATGCAAAATCAACTAGTCTTTGAATGGGTATTCTATGATTTATGCTTTAGGAATTATTTTAAAACAAAGTAGGAATTTCACATTTTAGTTACTCATTTCAGCAGCTATAGTCGGGTTTTGGTCCTTTTAAACTTAAGAAAACACTAGTTCTCTGCTAGCTATTTATATGCAAGCTGCCAACTTCCTATTGGTTATAAAATGTATAAATCTCCAGCAAAACCAATAAAATCGCAACAAAATTCGCAGAATCACACCGAGTACATCAACCCGTTATACGCACTTAATGTGCAATGGCACACACGTCTTCTTCTTGATCTTCATGACAGGCCTATATGATCTGATGTGTGTGTGAATGCATGTGTATGTATACGTGTATATTTGTATGTGTGTATGTGTATATGTATGAGTTGTATGCGTGCGACTGTGTTAGTTAGTTTGAGTTTGACTATACGAGTATGTTTGAGTGTATTTCAGAGTGTTTGCAAGTATGTGGATGTGTATATATATATATATTACTGGTTCTTTTCGCAAAACATACACGTTTGATCGAATGGTCAATGCCAATGAAAATGATGCGACTAACAGTAGATTTATCGTTTTCGCGAATAGAACGCTGTCGCCAGCCGTTACTATCGTACTATCGCGCGACTATCGTCGATCAAGTGTCCGGCAGTGTTCATTAAAATAGTGTTTTCATTAATTGCACGCGTCGTAGAGCAGAAAACGCAAAATGTGCCACTTTTACGCCGACGCCTAGCTGCCACCGTCTCATATTGGGGCGATTTCGAAAAAATAGCGTCACAAATCAACGCAGCGCACCGTGAACTTTTTAAAACTACATATTTCGCGTTTTTTACCATGGATTTTACTAGATTTAAAATAATGCTTTTGGAATGAATGATACAGCATTAGATAGCGTAATTCTTGAGTCATAATAATCAGCAGTTACATTGTAAAATTTGCTTTTTTTGTATAGAGTTATCAGGGGTAGACTTTACCCTTTACTGGCGATAGGAAAGAGTTAAATGTATTTAATGAGTTTTATTTCAGCATATTCCGAAGTTCATGTTCTATTTAGCGATATAGAGATTGTTAATATATAGTTTGTGTGAAGTTACTTTTATGTGGTGTATATAGGAGCGCGCAGAGAACAGCATGTAAATTCTCCATATACGAGTTGTCACTCTGTGGAATATTGTGAAAATCGATGTGCGAGACAAATCGTGCCGGGCGATATTACACAGAGTCGTAACTCGTATATGGACAAATTACATGCAGTTCACTACGCGCTCTTATATACACCATAAAAATTAGAATTTACACAATCAAGATAGTAATAGTGTATACATTGTTTAATAGCTTATGAAATAGAGACTTTGCTGATATATAACTCATTAAATACATTTAACTCCTTCATATCGCTAACTAACACTAAAGTCTATCGCTAATATTTCCAAGTAGAAATATAAATTTTAAATTCTAACTATTCATTATAGACGTAGAAGAGTTAAGCTATCTAATGGTATATCATACATCCTGAGTGCTTTATTCAAAATACGTTAAAATTAACAAAGAATACAAAAAACGACGCGAAATCTTAAATTTTTACCGCAACCACGACGTTGCGTCGATTTAAGACGTTTTTTTTTTTCTTTCTTGGAAAAATCGCTCAACTGTGCATCGCCGCTGCTGTCGCCGTCGTCATAGTCATAGTCGAACTCGTCATCATTGCAACGATCGATGCCCGAATTAATTCCGTTTGGCAACACGACACGATCGAGTGTGCATTAACAGCCAGCCCGTAGTTGTAGCGAGGTCGCAATATGCGACTGGGTGCGATTTGCAAACGTAAACGCTTGATTCCATTACGCAGCCTTCCGCCCCCGCTAGCCCCCGCCCTCCATGAAAGGGTTGGCAAGAGAAGGGTTTCGGCAGCGGCGGCGTTGGCGGCCAATTGTCATTAGCGCTGCCGGACCCGACCATTCACGGCCACCATTCATATCGAATTCGAACTCAATTTAGTGGCGGACGCGTTCGTTGAAGGGGGCGGCCAGGCAGGCAGGCAGGCGGCCAACTTGCTGCGAAAGGGTTATAAATTCACAGCTTCCGCAACTATTAAAACAATCTAATACAATTTGCCATTTTGCAATTTACGCTTTCAAATCCACTCGGCTCGTTTCGACGCTGCCCATGGTGAACAATGTGCATGAATTCATTTGTATTTCATGCGTATAGAGAAATTGCGCAATTCAACATCGCTTTAGTTAGTATCATTGACATACATCCATTTTCATAGTTGTTTAATTGGGGACGTTCGAGTTTTTAAGACGAAGAAAAACTTTGCAATTAAATCGCATGCTGTTGGCTGTCAAACATGAAAAATTGATGCCAGAAAGACATTTAAGATATTCATACCTTACTATATTAATAATCAATATTTTATGGCATATTAGTTTTAGTTTTAGACTCATTAAAACTTAATTAAACTGCTAAAAAACGTGTAGAAAAGTTTAACCTCACATTTCTTGTCATTTAATTGCAAAATTCACAATGTTTCAATGTACAAATCATTTCAAAGTCAGTGTTAATACATATATACATTATTTGATTAACATTTAATGCATTTATAGTAGTTTATTTATTTATAAATATCAAAAAAAAATTAAGAAAACACCGAAAAAGGAGGATGAAAATCCAAAAAAATCTCACTTTCATCACTAAATTCTTAGTTTTTAATACCTTTTTCTATTAACATTAAACCCTTTTTGATGATAGTTAATCATGGATATCTTCTAATTTCATGTACTTTTCTATGGTGTAAAGATCTTCTTGGAAATTATTGTAGGAATTTCGCTTTTGTTCGATTTAGAATTGAAAACATGATTTCAGATTGGCGACGAATGCGCAGTCGATTTACTCATTTTAAGATGCAATTTCAAATATATTTTAAACATATTAAATATATAGCAATCAACATGAAACAAACGGCGTACTGTTCCTACACTCTTCTACTTTAATAAAATATGAACATCCCCGTAAATTTTGTAATAAATCCTTCAATTATGCCGTTTTAAAAACATTATTTTATGAAAACTTTGTTTTCAACTTCAATAAGGGTTTTTCACCCTTTTCCGATAAGGGGGATGGATGCCACGTATATCAAATTGTTCCTAATTTCATGTACTTTCATGTGGTGTAAACATTTTCCTATTCACATTTCTGAGAATTTGGATTTTTATGTTTTTATAGTGAAAAACATGGTTACGCATTAACGTCTAACACGTTCTCGATTTGATCATTTTTCGGTACAATTTAAAAGACATTTTAAGGCATTAAATATGAAGCTATCAACTTGAAATAAGTGCAGTACTATTCAGCAGCTATTCTACTTTGATATGGAATGAAAGTTATCTTGTTCTGAGCAGGATAAATCCGTCATTTATGAAGTTATAAAAGACACTACAAATTGGCGTTGAAAACGCTCGATTAGATCATTTTTTGGTACAATTTAAAATATATTTTAGGGACATTAATTATTAAGCAATCAACTTGAAACGAATGCAATATTATTCTGCAAATCTTCTACTTTAATACGTAATAAAAATTCTCCCGTTTTGAGCATGATAAGTCCGACATTTATGACGTTTTAAAAGACACTACAAACTGGCGCTGAACACGCTCGATTTGATCATTTTTCGGTACTACAAAAACGAATAAAGAAAACTCAACCTCCCACTTCTTGTCATTTAATTGCGAAATTGACAATGTTTCAGTGTAGAAATCCTTACAAGACGAATGTTAATACATATATTATCATTTCAAAGTGAGTGATAATACATATATACATTACTTGATTAACATTTAATGCATTTATAGTAGTTTATTTATTTATAAATATCCGAAAAAAATTAAGAAAAACCCAAAAAGGAGGATGAAAAACAACAAAATCTCACTTTCATCACTAAATTCCTAGTTTTTAAGACTAAAATTGTTGGAAATATTCAAACGTATTTATTGTGCTATTAATAACTTTTGCTATTAACAAATATATTTTAAGCATATTAAATATTTAGCTATCAACATGAAACAAACGACATATTATTCCTTCACTCTTCTATTTAAATAAAATATGAAAATCCCCGTAACTTATTTAATACATCTTTCAATTATGCCGTTTTAAAGACATTATTTTATGAAAACTTTGTTTTCAACTTCAATAAGGGTTTTTCACCCTTTTCCGATAAGTGGGATGGATGCCACGTATATCAAATTGTTCCTAATTTCATGTACTTTCATGTGGTATAAACATTTTCCTATTCACATTTCTGAGAATTTTGATTTTTATGTTTTTATAGTGAAAAACATGGTTACGCATTGACGTCTAACACATTCTTGATTTGATCATTTTTCGGTACAATTTAAAAGACGTTTTAAGTCATTAAATATTAAGCTATCAACTTGAAACAAGTGCAATACTATTCTGCAAATCTTCTACTTTAATATGTAATAAAAATTATCCCGTTCTGAGCATGATAAGTCCGACATTTATGACGTTTTATAAGACACTACAAACTGGCGCTGAACACGTTCGATTTGATCAAACGAATAAAGAAAACTCAACCTCACACTTCTTGTCATTTAATTGCGAAATTGACAATGTGTCAGTATAGAAATCATTACAAGACGAATGTTAATACATATATACATTATTTTATTAACATTTAATGCATTTATAGTAGTTTAATTGTTTATAAATATCCAAAAAAATAAAGAAAAACCCGAAAAAAGAGGATGTAAATCAACAAAATCTCACTTTCATCTCCAAATTCCCAGTTTTAAAGACTAAAATGATTGGAAATGTTTATTCAAACGTATTTATTATACTATTAACAACTTTACCTATTAATACTAAATCCTTTTGGATGATACTTAATCATAGATATCTTTAAATTTATGAGAAATTCCAAAAGAAAAGGAAATAAACCAAACACATTTTACACAGTTTACATTAAATCCCAATTTTATGATTTATTTATCCTTAACGCCACAGGTCAATGAAATAAAAGTCGACATTAAGGAATTAAAAGCACGTCCCAGAAATAAATAGATACTAACCAAACATAGAACAAAGTCTCAAGAACTAACGCACATCCCATAAATATAAAATACGGATGATATCATTAAGAAATCCATCTGTAAATCTGTAAAACCGAAGAAAAAAACGGTTAAAAATCAAATAAAACAGAACGATTCTACGCGTCAACGTTGCGAAGCTTCAATGTTTTAATCAGTCCCAAATGTTATGCTTCGTTTTTAGATGTAGTTGTACGCCTAACAATCAGAGGTTGAATAAGTGAATTCTACAAATTCTAGTGCTGTGTGGGAAAATTGTACAGTTGCGTTTGACGACATTTAACAAGAAAAATACATAGAAATCAACGATGTGTAACGATTGGGGATTGAACAAACTCAGAGTTGGGTAAATGATCACCGAACGGGCTAATAATAACGAACGAACACACCAATGTTTTTATTCGTGCACGTTTTATACAATCGTAGCGCGTCAATGCATGCAAATCGACTTTATTTAAACAATTATTCCGGCGTTTGAGAGGGGCAACGATCGATGGTATATTTAAATTATTTTAAATCGTTTTAGTTGGAGTTTAAAACGATATTTTTTGGTTTATACTAAATTTTTGTGTAAATTATTTTTGACGAAACATAACGCCTAATCGGCTCAACCGAATTTAATGCAATTTTGGATAGTTATTTGGGAGATGTCAGAGTAGGTTTTCAATTAAAAGTTAGAAGGATCGGTTAATAACTTTTTGTTTAATTGTGATTTTAGTACCCTGAAAGTAATCGATGTTGATTGACCGCAGGTATTAAAAATTTAAATAACTTTTAAGTATATTAAATATTAAGTTATTAAGTTGAAACAAAT
>WSZQ02087362.1:0-14895 GCA_019419845.2 Weissflogia rhopalogaster
CTGAAGTTACAATTCTTTTTATACTATTGCGCGGGTGAGTGGGGTGTTCACTAGGAGTTCGATTTGGTCATTTAGTATCTGGTCTGGGTTTTTTTTTCTAATGGATTCTCCAATGTAAATTGCTTCGAGACCGTTTAGTTTGTGGCCCTTATTGCCGCGGTGTAGAATTTTTATATTAACAGTGGAACACCGATGGTCTGAATTTATGTGGTGATCGGCCAGAGCTGAGCAGTTGGGGGTAGTAGCGTTCACTCTTAGGTGTTCCTTGAAACGAGTAAGGAAATTCCTACCCGTTTGTCCGATATAATGTTTGCTGCAATCGTTGCAATTTATTCTATAAATTCCCGACCTTAAAAGATAATTATTGGGGTCACCCAGTTTATTATTCACTAAAGATTTTAATAACAAATCACTATTGCACTGCATACCCGCAGCCCTAATTTCATGTTTCCCTAAATTCACTCATTCATAGACTAGTAAATACCCCCATGTCATCCACAAATTACGATTTGGAGCTACAAACAATAAGGTATATAGCAGGAATAAATGGATATCGCGAACATTGGGTCAACAATATCTTAAAACAAAGTTGACCCAGCGAACAAGAATTTTTTTTCCCTGTTACGCAAGCTGCCAGTTCAACAAGATACATCAAATTACCTTATTTAGGCCCAATAAATGTAGAAATATCAAGAGAATTGCATTAATTATTTGCTGACTTATGCATCATGACTAACAATAAGCGCGTCAATGGTCTCTATGCATTTTTATACGTTACTTTTATATGGCAAGGGACTATAATATTGAAACATGACTAAGAAGGAAGATCGGACTAGGCATAGATAACTTATTAGAGTTGTGCAAACCTAAGCAAAAAAAAAGGCCGACTGAAAAAGTTAGTGCACATGCTACTTACATTTTGCACTTATATTAGACATTTAGAAATATTTTCCATTTCTCTGCCTTACCCTGTTCTGCCTGGTAATCACCCAAGCTAAGCCAAGCGAGTTAACTTTTACTCAAAATCCTCGATCGTGACAGTATGCAGCATTAGAATGAGTGTTGGCTGAAAGAAATTTAGAGATAAATAGAAAATAATCGTAAATGATAAAAATGCATTGGATTTTTGGTTGAATTACATTTTCTTCAGTGTTTGTTTCACTAAAATACATCACTGCTCGATTTTACGTATAGCACCTGAATATGTGTTATAATCAAATTGTAATTAACACGGTTTCTACTTACTGAGATTACAATAAAAGAAAAGTTCTGGAAGAATATTTAATAAAAAGTTCATTAGGAAAATCAGTGAGTTTCGAATGAAAAGTGCTTTATGTAAAAAAGAACAGACATGAAAAAAAAAAACCGAAAAAATAAAAGTACTATCATTGATTCTTGTCACTCGTCCGAAATGTATTTGCGTAAATTGAGCGGCGGTTAATTGGCGTCGGTGATGAATGTATAGGTTGGTGCCGAATGCAATTTTCCATTATGCACCACGTTGTGTTTTTTTTTATGCGCGTGCACTTTGCGCCGTCGAATTTATCGCGTTCAGTTTAATTTGTGCCCGTTGCTCCCCCGTGCATACGCTCGCGCTGAATATCGAACGATCAGCTCCGCTTGCCGTTTTATTGGGCATCGTGTTTCTTTCAGCGCCGTTTTACGGATACGTGCAGCGTGGCGTGAGGCGGTGACGGCGACGTCGATGTCAAGGCGGCGGTGGCAGGATGTGCGCGCAAGGCATTGCCTTTCAATTCCGCCGACGCCGAATAATAATGGAACGACGCACGGCGAACGCTAACGGGCGGCCACACTCACCGTGAATAATAGTTCGCCATTGATTTATGTTTAGCAATATTAATAAACACGCCAACAAAAGGCTGGCGCGCTGTCAGTCGCACACATACGAACATATATTCGGGATGATCATGTGGGCATGGGTGTGTGCGTGTTGCCTAGAACACATCGCTTCGTGCCCATTATGTCGGAAGTCGAACTACATAATGTATGCGCGTACGCTACCACTACCGGCGCTTCCACCAGAAAGCGTACGTGTTTTTTTCGCTCCTGCGCTCACATGACAAAGAATGTATGCATGATAGTTTATCGAAATATGTCCTTCTTGTAATTTCTTTAGATGAATTAGATTAATTTCGTTGGATTAGTATAGAAGAGTGGTCGGCAACCTTTCGAGTTTCAATTTTCAAAGTTTCAGTTTTTATAAAACCACAAGTTGCCTAATGTCTTGCTACTTGTCAGGGGGTCAGTCACTGAAACGCGAGTCAAAGGTTTCTTGCATCTTAGATATCAAAGATCGGGGCATTGTTTATCCTATTTTGTTACCTGCATTTCCTTTACATTTATCTTTCAAGATTAGTCTAGATTTTGGATATTTTAGAGTTTTACGTCTTACCATATTGCAATCTGTCGGTTGTTGGGTGACAATAAACAGATGCAACCTAAAACCCAGCTATTGGTGGTAGTAGATGCGTCGCGACGGTGCACAGTGGCCAAACGTGGGCCAAAATTCTTTCCCGGTCTGCTAGCTACGAGCGCGCGCTTTTTTCGCAATTTTCGAGGAGTTCTCTTAGCCAAGATGCTCCCCAATTCCTCCACATTCTCATGGTTTGGAACTTATTTCTATCCCATTATGATAAAACTTTCTTTAAAATGCTTTTAAAGTGAGCTGTTTCATGAAAATTTGAATCAGAATTTCAATAAGGTTTTTTCATCCTTATCCGTCAATCGATATAACACAATATAACACATGTATCAATTTATTTCCCTTTTTATGTATTTTAACATGGTATTTATATTTTTCTGATTGGTTTTGTGCAGCTATCGATTATACCTTGTTTTATAACATATATCATGCATTTATCGGTTGTTTTAACCATACGTTTTATACAAACATATTACAACATATTACATAAAATATACTTCTACCGTTGTTAACACTTCACTATAATAATAAAATATTTATGAAACTAACCATATTTCCCAACCGCATCATCCCTGCAACACCTTGTCTTCGTCGAAGTCGCTATCACTGGATATATTTCATAAACTATACTTATTGCCGCGGTTAACACTACTAAATTTGTTCAAATGAATTCATAGATAAATAATTGCATATTTCTATCATTTTATTGTTTTTATATGAAATTGTTTCATTGAGAACTGTATACGAGAAGTGTTTACGTTTGCAATGACAAGACAAGGTGTTGTAGGGATGATTCGGTGGGGAAACTCACTCGAATGCATGAAATATGTTAGAAATCAAGGTATAATCAATAGCTGCACAAAACCGATTAGAAAAATATTAATACCATGTTAAAGTACAAAAAGGGGAATGAATTGATATATGTGGCATATTGTTCGATTGAGGGATAAGGGTGAAACACTCATATTGAAGTTCTGATCAACATTTTCATAAAACAGTTCATTTTAAAAGTAGTAGGAAGGAGTTTGATCGGAATGGGATTGAAATAAGTTTGATACCATGCGAAAGTAGAAGAATTGGGGAGCATTTTGTTGTTTGCTTCATCCTCACAGCTTCTTATTTAGTATGAAAAATCTTGAGCAAACGAACTCCTTGAAAATTGCAAAAAATGCGCGCGCGGTCGCTCGCTACGAGCGCGAATGTAATGTGGCCACCGCCAATACACCCTGGGGTGAGTGCGTGGTACGTGTAATGTAAGTTAGCTTCAAACATTCCGAAATAAATGCAGTCTCAAACTGGAATCCTACTCAATCATCATTACCCTTATCTTCGTTCGGCTACTATCGCTCTTTTGGCTCGACTAGCAGTCTTAAATTCTCTTGTTTCACCTTCGCCAAGACGTTCAGACCGCCGACTTCGGCTTCGGGCTTCTCTGTCAATCCTTGCCTGTTGAATATACTTAAAAGGAGATAAAACAACTCGAAGAAACAACTTATCTCCCTTTAATACATGAGTTAGACATATGAAACCAAGAAGCGACGCGACGCCGAAGCGGCGCCGGCGGCCTGAACGACGCCTAAGACTCTCACTATTGCATCAAATTTCACCTCACTGGCCTATGAAGTCTACGTGAAGATGTGAGAAATGGGCCTATTTTGTCAAAGTTAGAAAGTGATGAATGTCAATGGCAATTTCTTCAAAGTATTCTGCCAATTTCAAGTGGTTAGTATTTAAAGCTTTTTACGGCTTTCTACCAGTAGTTCATGAATATCGGATCAAATGACTATGCGAGACTCAGAGAAACTTCTTCGGAGGAATTCCCGTGCGCACACTCTAAGGACAATCATTTAGGAATGCAGTGTGAAGGTTAACTGGGTAGACAACATGGAGTGTCGATGTTCCTTTGTTACGACCAACAAGGTTCTAGATTTTACATATTTGAGAGCAAGTACTTAGTAATGATTTTTCCTAACTCATTCACACAACTGCTATCATACAGTCTTATTTGAACGACCCCAGACCTAGCTAGCTTTAACATATCAAAGAAGAACATGTAATCATTTAGCACAATTAAGGAATTTACAAAGAAATTAATTGAAATTGAAAGAGAAAATTTGAAGCCCCCGGCCGGGTTTGAGCCGGCGACCTTTGGGATATCGGCCCAACGCGCTACCAACTGCGACACGGGGACTCCTGGAACCCGACGTGGTACTTCGATTTATCTCTTTTCTTTTTGCCGCGATGTCTTGGCTGACTTTGAGAATATATGTTATATTGAATTTGGCAATTTAGTGTGAAGTTTGAATTTACATATTTGAGAGAAAGTACTTAGTAATATTTGCAAAGTACTTGGTCTCAATATGTAAATGCAAATTACACACTAAATTGCCAAATTCAATATAACATAAGGTTCTAGATAGTCATATTAGACTTAAATAATATTGCCTCCCAAATATCCAGGTAAACTTAAATTTTGCCCATGTCCAAGAATGGAACTAACGTACATCTGATCCTTCTCAATTTACCACCACGCTCTTGGGAGTCTTGATGTGGTTAGTCGCTGTTAGATCAAGTGCTAGAGACCGTGATAGGATCAGAACCAATTCTGGTTCACTCTTCAAATTAAAATGATTAGGGAGATCTTCTTCTTCTCCTTCATATCGAAAACCGTCGGATTGTGGTAGCGCTCTATCAATTCCGAACCCTTCTTTCCTTAAATATTGAATACCAGCTCGTCTTTATTTGCATGTTTATCTGTCATTGTCTTTCGTAGACGATGAACTGTTTCTTGTTATCGTTATTATCAATTAATCATATCCGACTAAACTGTTGAGTTTTGTAGTTGTGGTTTTGAATCTATTAGGGAGAATGTAAATACCCTGACTCGATATTCGAAGGATATATGACGAACATGTAGTTGGTTGTGCCCAATCAATGATAACTCAGAACCATCTTAGAAGATACACCAATCATGGTCGTTGTCAAAATGGAGTCTCGATGTTTCTTTGTTAAGGGCGGCATGATCCTAGGTAGTCATATTAGAGTTAAATAGAATTGTCTTCTCCTCCGTTTCAAAAGACGTCCGGCTTGTTGTGGCACTTTATCAATCCTAGTCTCTTCTTGCCTGAGATATTCGAGTCAAACTACCCTTCCACTTTTCTTTTTGTACATTATTCTCTATCTCTCGACGTGTTTGATATACATTATGAACTCATTCTAATTATCAGTATTATCCAGTAGTTCAATCCGATAAAACAGTTGCTTTTCGTTCTTGTACTTTTGAATCAATTTGCAAAAATTGCAAATTCCTTGATTGGATATTTCGAAAGATAAATGATAAACAGAAAACTGGTTTTCACCCAGTGTATGATATTGAAGAAGCATCTTCGAGGATACACTCAATCAATTCTTTGTCTTTGTCCAGATGGAATTTCGACGTTTCTTTATTAAAGCCTACGTAGTATATTAGAGTTAAATAGTATTTTTCTCTTGTTTTTTTGGGCATGATCGTTTTTGGTAAACGTGATTGATATATTATCCATATTTTCCACTTACTTACTAACCAGTTGATGTTTGTTGTTGAAATTTTGCATCTATTCGGAGGAACTGTAAATTCCTTGACTTCAAATATCAAAAGATAAATGACACACAGGTGGCTGTTTGCCCCCAGTCTGTAATAATCTACCAACGTCTAGAAAATACACCAATCATGTTCTTTGTCAAGATGGAGTCTCGTCTTTCTTGGTTATAGGCCAACGTGATCCTAGGTAGTCATATTAGAGTTAAATAGTATTTAGGTGGGATCCAGGTCAACTTCAATTTTGCACATGCCCAAGGATGGGACTAACGGTAGAGCATGATTAGATTAGAATCAACCCTTGGTGTATTTAGGCTAGATTACGTTAGGATTCCTCCAGGTCACGTTGATTAATAGTCAATCAAGATGTGTATTTATATTGCAAAACGTGCGGCGCTCGAGGGTGAATCGTTGAAGCGTACCTTTTTTTTCGTCGAGGCAGCCGGAAACAACGCATGCATGGTTGCGTAAATATTTGACTCGTAATCAATGCGAGATGAGCGGAGTTGTTGCTCGAGTGGTGGCGTGAGCAAAATGTGTGACAAAGAGCGCGTCGGCGTCTTCGCGCCACCGTCGGCGCTGCAAGAAGTTCGATCGAGTGGCGGGCGTTCGGCGGCCCGTTTTGCAAACTACACACGTTCAGGGAATTTCATCTAAATACTTTTCGAGCAAAGTTTCGGGCGTATGGGTAAGGCGTGTGCAAAGCGGTGGCGGTACGCATCGGTCGTTCCGTGCGGTTTGCGAAAGACGTACAATGCGTTTGTTTAGCATGCGGTGAGGGCGTGTGGCGCAAAGATATCGGCGGCCGAAAGAACAACGGGGAGACAGCGGCAGAACGGCCGCGAGGCGGTGGTAGTGGCGGTGGTGGTTGGCGACGGAGGCAGCAGGAGGCGGCGGGGGTAGCGTTTGGCAACTCGAAAACTTTGTTTACGATAAACGCCGTTGCCGAACTTCGTCGCACAAGCACCCGTACATCCCACGACCGCCCCAGCCTACCGTGCCACCCCCTCCCACAAAACCAACCTTTGAAAACGTTTATGATTATGCGCGCACCGTGCTCCCACAACGCTCATTCGATATTTTACTATTTAATGTGTCGATAAATGCAGACAGTTGAGCGTCGTCATTCGCACAACTTCTGGATTATTTTGCGAACTTTCACCCTGCGACTATTAATAATAAATGGAGATCTATTTTGTTGCTAGTACGAGCCATGCGTCTATGAATACAAATAATGTACGAGTTGTATATTTAATGATTTAACGATAGACATTTGCTTCGTTTGTCAAGTTGTATGAGTTGTAAGTCAAGATGTATGAAACACCAGAAATGCTGAATAAATTGATATTTATTGAAATATTAATTTCATCTATTTATTTAAATAAAGGGTGTTTCCCCTGAGCTGATGCGCCTGCACGTAACCTGTAAATGTTGACAGCTGACGCCCCGGTAACAGAAAATTGAATCTACTCATTATTATTTTCACATAGCAAGTCGAAGAAACAATAACGTGTACATGCTATGTACATTGTTTACTCGTATGACTTGTGGCTTCTCCGGTTATATAATGAACACATTTAAGTATCTTTTCGATTAAGAAATTGTTATTTTCACATATAATAAACGTAGAAAATGTACAGTGTACAACTAGCATGACATGCCCTTTCCTCCCGCGTATGAATTACAGCATTCGTCTTCTGATCGTGTTGCAATTTCTCACGCTTTTAAGGAAACTGGTACCATTCCATACTCGTTGTACTATTTACTAATTCAGAAAAGCACACAATTGAAACATGGATTTTTTCCCCCTTAATTTTACACTTTGAGCGTTCAGTATTAATATAAAAGGGAATTCACTTTATGAACTTTCAATAATATCTTATGCATCCATGAATAGAAATGCACGAGTAGAATATTTAATGAGTAATATTTGCTTCGTTTTTTCGAAATGAAAGTGCAGGGCACATTTATAGCCAAGTGACGATTAAATCAGAGGAGTGTATGTCCTGTGTGCGCCATAAAAGCCGAACGACTTACGTGAGCAGTCCTGCGGCTCGTCCGCATTGTTCGCGCAGTCCTGCACGCCGTTGCAATAGCGCTCCGAGCCGACGCACTGTCTGCCACCGTCGCCGCATTGAAATTCGGATTTTTTGCAGGACGTGCTTTTCGGTGACGGCAGTGGCGGCGGGTGAGCGTCGTGCCGACGCGGCTGCTGGCCGGCGGCGTTGGTGGCAGCGGCGTCAGCATCGTCCTCCTGCCGCACCAGCGATGTGTTCGCGTACGTGACCAGCGCCAGCAGTAGCCAGGCGCGCCGCATTCTGATGCCGAAGCCCCTGGAATAACAAATAAAATGCGTCAAATGTAAATGCGTACAATTCACTACAGCCGCAACAGCAACAAACGGCAAACATGCCCTGTCAACTAGGTTAGCTGTGAATTAGGTTAGGTTGACATTGGCTTCCTGGCCATTTAACATGTCCTGGGTGCGGAATATTTCAGGTTTTAGATATATGGTCAGGGGGTCTCCCTGGATGACTGGATATAAGGACCCTAGGAGGCAATACTGGATATGGCGAATCCCCCCTGAGACAGTACTGGGAATGGGGTGATGGTCAAGAAAATGGAGACTTGCATATTTTCGAAATAAAACCAGGGGGTAGGGGGTAAAAAATGTTGATCATATTCCGTAGCCAAAAATGAGATATGGTCCCGAGAGATTAATTAAAGCTAATTATTTTAACCCATTTCGTCAGATTATTTTGGTGAAACCACTTTGAAAGGCAGGAACTAGGGGTGGTATCGAAGGATTAATTAGGGATGAACATTTCAAAGTATAAAGGATCTGTGAATTCGCAGACGTTACTCGGTGATGCCAGTTTGGGTAGTAACAAGTAGGTTTGTTCACAAGGCCCTGGGTTCAGTTCTCAACGGATGTACAGCAAACTGCTTCTTCTAATTAAAAGTATTACTCGCTAATATATACTAATTTCATCGAAAAATAATTGAATAGAACCTATGACCATAGGACCAATGGATCAAGAAATGGTATCGTGTTAGAGGACCGGAAAAGGCAGGCTAATAAGTTGCTCTACGTTTCATAAATACGAGCCCAAAAAAGTATAAAGCTGAAAAGAACGGTATTGTACTACCTAGCCAATATTGGCTACGACGACTTCACAAGTTACAGACTATATACATCGGATGTAGAAAAGACCAAGCCCTTAATCTGCACTTGTGTATCCCGAGCACCTGAATGAGTTTCTTTTATAGGCATTGAGAAGCTAAGTCTCGCTGAACTCAAGGAGAAGTTGGTCAAGGAGATTCTAGCCTTTTGAAAGATAACCTCCGTTATTGGCGCATAGAATTGATCCAGGGACAATAGATCATAGATCGTGGTGCAGGAGTAATACAAATACCATACTAGTGGATGCTTGAAAAATCCAACAAAAAAGTATGCGTGACTTTGAAGTAGGGAGAGAGTGTGGGAGGAGGGAGCCTCTGAGAATATATACAACTTATTTTGGCATCTTTGTGATATAAGTCTCCCCTGAAACCCTGTCATACAACATTCCGATTACCCTCCCTTTCTCTCTCTTTTCCATACCCCATCATTCCCACGCCAGATGCTCCCATGTGTCATTCCTCCTTTCCATGACCCGTAACGAACTTTTGCCAGCAGTACCTTCTCCACAGCGTTCAGACCTATTCCTATAGATATGCTCCTCCCAACCACTGTGGCAGACAGGATTATATCTTCTGAGAGGAACCATGCTTGCATCCAGTCCTTCACACAACCCTCAGATCGCCAAAGATCCGATAGACTCGGCTTCGCATATAAACAAAATACTAGGAATTTACTAGAAATGTCATGCGACTTGCCTATCCGCATCTCAAAGAGAGGACAAAGCACTTTGATTAATAATCAATTCAGACGCATATTTATATCTACGCCGTTCGACGCAAGAGAGACGTATTGAATTTTCATTACGCAATGGGAATTGATATTCTCGGTCTTTTGTGCCACGATCGACGTTCGCTGATTCCTTAAGGTTTCCTTTTTTCTGCCAATTCCACCGACAGACGACCACAAAACAGGGAAACAAAGAAAGCCCACGAATAAATGATGAGTTTTTTTATGATTTATTTATTAGTGAGCCCCCCTTTTACGAAAATGATACATGCCACGATGCTAGCTAAGCGTTGGCATTTGGCTCATTTTTATTTGAATTGTTGAGTTAATGTACGCTTAATGTACGAACAAAGCAAAAGGGGTGCTTTAATGGCGTATTTCAGGGCATAACCGCATTACCGTCAACCATGAAGACCGCCCATTATTTGCCAAACATATCGCGCGGTTCATAAATAAAAGTGGAGCTCGACTGATTAATCGTTTTAAATAAAATAATATCATGCCAATTAAATTTGTGATTTATGTTCCACCGCATGCCTATTCGGGGCATCGGTTCAATCAATTTGGAATTATTTTCTATATTGGAAATTGACTTTTTCGACGGTTTCAACTAACTATTTTATAATTAAATATCGTAACTAAGGTAAATAATATAAAATTGGGCAAAAAAAACGCGTAGGCTTGGCGGGTTGCTGCCTGGGCAACAGTCATTATATTATTCATTGACATTTTTTTTCGAGACTGCATGCGGGTCGCGTTTTTTGACTCTCATACATCTCGTCACATTTAACGCTGTTATTGTTATAATAAAATGGCTCCAGGTCCACGTTTACAACGCAAACAATCGCTACTGTCGACCAACCCGTTTTTTAACTTTTTACGGGTGTTCCGACGGCAATGCATAGGTTGGAGGAGCAGTCGCGTGGCTGCCGAGGGTGGCAAGATCTGGCGTGGGATGGACTACGTGGATCGTCAGTGCTACGCAAATTCAAGCACACAACAGCAGGGGAATACTACTAGACTGCCAGTGGCAACCCGCAGGTCCATGCGTACTCTGACGATACGTGCGAGGACATTGAAAACACCGGCCCCCACCAACAGAAAAGCAACAGCCGCGACCACTACCGCGTCCACTTCAAGGACTCCGACTACCGTACTGAAGAAGTCTTTAGCCATTGCGGCTGCAACCAGGAAGAAGCGGATGACATTGCACCCGAAGAAGGTCAGAATTGCTAAGAGGCCGAGGCTTAGCAAGCGGTTCAGTGGTATCAAGAAGGGGCGTAAGAGCGTCAATCGCAAGCGCAAGAATGCTTAAATCTTCGTGAGCATTCTCTTTCGGCGAGTTAAATTTTGGTGCATATGCTGGTGGAGAGTACTATTTTGGTGTATATATTGTGAAATTATTTTCTCAGAATAAAAGCAAGTAAAAACGTATTTTTTAGTCTTAATGTATTTTCATATGTAGTTGTTTACAAGGAAAGCAGTATTTTTTTTTTGATTGAGTTTACCGAGCATCGGCTGCAATGGTCATTAGCTCTACTCAATTCGTTTTCAATGTAATAAGACATAATAGAAGCTAATACTATTGATAAGAAGAAGAATTCACTTTTACTATGCATCCCCATCGAGAATCGAACTCTGAACTTTGCTTCCAACAGTCTTTGAACAACAGTCATCGATTCTTTTCTGGCAGGTTGTGTTTTTTGTCTTCTACACATCTTGTGAAAATCAACAATAGCATTGTTGGAAAAAATGGTTCCACGTTTGCAACGCAAGCGGCAGTTACACTCGACTAACTCGTGTTTCAATTTCTTGGAGCAGTTCCGATTGCAATGCATCGGCTGGAGGTGCAAGCTCGTGGATGGCGAGGGTGAAAAGATCTGGCGAGCGTGGATCCGCAGCGCTACGCACATCCACGGACACTATCACAGGGGAATACGAGTGGACTGCAAGTGACGACCGACAGGTCTATACGGAATATTTGCGTACGACGACGGTATTGACGCAGCAACAGAAACCAGCAGTCGCGACCGCTAGCGCTCCAAAGTCCCCGAGCACCGTACCTAAGTTGGTACCCATTACGGTTGCAATCAAGAAAAAGAGGAGGGCAGTACGCCGGGAGAAAGTGTGTCACTACTTTTAAGAAGAAGAGCAGTAGCAAGCAGACCTATGAGATCAAGAGTTAGGGCATCATGCACTGGCATTAACAACTAGCTCTAGATGCACTGCAACACCGACGACGTGTCGCGTTCAGTTAAATCATGCTCTAAGGGTTCACCGTATGTGCCGAGATTCAGAGTGGCGAGTCAGGCGTTGAAGTCAAATATTCTTGAGCGTCTTTCCAGAACATTATAGAATTTTAGTTGCGCGGATGGTGGGTACGACTGGGAGTCACCCAGCAGCGGTAGAGTTAATTAAGATGGAAAACCTGCTAAGTGGGAGATGAGATCGGCGGATACCCCGATGACAAATATGATGTGAGCGGCGCTGAATAGCAGGACAGTTGGTGCGGAATCCCACAGTCAACAACTTGGAAGTTAGTGCGGAAATGTTCAGTCGTCCCGAATTGTTTAAATGTGTTCGGCAGCCCGGTGTGTCTGTAAGAATTTCCTGTCCAATTTACGAACGTAAAATATACTATTGTGGATTCCTGGTAACTCAAAATGCCTGTCATTTATTGGTGAGTGAGATGGGCGCAAGTGAAGACAAGGTGTGCATGGGGTAGGGTGAAAGAGAAATGGGGTAAGCTGTGGATGGGAAACTGGGAGATTGCAGTCAGATTGTGGGATGCGTGTGTGAGGCAGATACTAATTTATAGCGTGGAAGTGTGGGGTATGGATGAATGGGAGCTACTGGAGCGCGAACAGACTTGGTTTCTGCAGGACCTAATGGGGTTGGAGAGGTCAACTCCGGGGTATGGGGTGCTTCAGGAGGCAGGGAGGTTGAGTGTTAAGTGGGATGCGTTTGCAAGAGTGGTGAGATATGAGGAGAGATTGGTGCGAATGGGGAGGGACAGGTTGGTTAGGAATGTGTGGATGTGGTGTACGAGCAGTGGGACCAATGCAAGGGCAGCGCGGAGAAGGCGAGCGTTCTAGTCGGTGGGGATCTCAGAGGTGGCGGTGCGGTTGTTGTGGGATGAGGGGAGTTGAGTTCAGTCGAGGGGATGGTGCGAGGGAGAGGAAGGGAAGTGAAGGAGCAGGAGAGGCAGGCAAAAATTCAGGAGAGCACGTACAACCCTACTTTCCAGAGGGTGCAAGTGCTAGGGAGTACTTTGCTTCGACGAAAATGCCCAGGAAGGATAAGGTCACGCAGGCGAGGGGGAGATGTGGATCAGAGGAGAGGGGCCGGAAAGTATGGATGGGTCCCGAATATATAGCTATGTGGAAAGAGAATCGACACTCGGGAGCACTTGGCTGGGGAGTGTGCTGAAGTCAAGGAGGAATGGTCTAGGACGGGAGGGATGGGAAGGAGGGCAGTAGAAGAATGGCTGAAGGAATCGGGAGAAGGAGTGGAATACCTAGACAGGTTGATTGAAGCAAGAAGGAGGAGGAGGGAGAGGCCGAAGCAGCGTTGATTTGTTTTTATTTTGTGTTATAGTATTGCACATATTTATTATGTTAATTTTTATGATTTGGGCTACGGAGAGGGCAATATTTGAGAAAGGAAACGCCAATAAAGGTTCTATATATATTGGTGAGTCTTTTATACTGTTCATATGTCTGTAAACTTTGTCTACTTCTTGTTATTATGAATATACTCTCGTTGTGAAACATATTCCACTCGTCATCAGTATTTTACCGTTGTTACTCCAATCGATCTTACCCGGTCCGTCACGCAAGCTGCCAAGGTATCCTGGTCTACATCGAACCCTCAATGCGTGACACGCAGAGTGACATTATTTTGTTATATATTGTAAAATATTTTCGCCAATTCAAATGTAAAAGCAATTAAAATGTATTTTTTGTCTTAATAAAATTTCGAATATGTTTGTTTGTAGGGCATGCAGTGTTAGTGTTTGTTGGTATAAATCTGCCAAATAAAAATGTCACATTGTATATATGGTACTTTTATTGGCATTATAACCTCGATTTATTTCGAGGCTGCATACGTTTTTTTTTTCTTTCTTTAATACATCTCGAGATAATTAAGGATATTATTGTTAGAAAAAATGGCTTCACGTTTGCAACGCAGACGCCAGCCTCTCTCGGCCAACCCGTTCTTCAATTTCTTAAGAGTGTTCCGAATGCAATGCACCGGCTGGAGGAGCAACCTCGTGGCTGTCGAGGGTGCAAAGATCTGGCGGGCGTTGGACTGCGAGGATCGTCAGCGCTACGCCCATCCGAGGACGATGCAACAGAAGAATACTGGTAGACTGCCGGTACCGGTTCGCAGGACCTTACGGAAAATGGTACATGCGAGGGCGGTAAAGACACGAACCCTCACCAATAGAAACGCAGCAGTCGCGAACGCTACTGCTTCAGCTCCAAGGAGTTCGACCACCACACGGAAGAAGGCTATACCAATTCCGGTTGCATCCAAACAGAAGAAGGTAGTGCGCCCGAAGAATAGGGTCACCATTGCTAAGAGGAAGAGGGTTGGCAAGCGTTTAAGTAAAATCAAGAATGCAGGGAAGGTCGCCAGCCGTAAGCGCAAAAATGCTTAAATCTGCAAAGCAGTCTCTTTTAGCTAGCAAAATTTTTGTCTTATAAGCTGGTGGAGATAACTATTTTGATATATACTGTGAAATTATTTGCTCACAATAAATGCAATTAAAAACGTATTCTGTTGTCGTAATGTATTTTCGAGAGTACTCGTTTTCCGGGAAAGTAGTATTACAATTACTAGTTGTTGAATGTAAATCTTCCAAATAAAAAAAATCAAACATACAGTGTCGTGAACCGATGCCCTATATTTTAGTTATTTAGTGCTAAGATTAGTATATTTCCACTTAAGTATGTTTAGTCT